>PRKT01001014.1:0-18266 GCA_003671525.1 Saccostrea glomerata | reverse complement strand
TAATCATATGTTTGTTATACGATTTGCCCTATGTATAATGCATAATGCTATGTATAAGTCTGTATTACATGTATTCAATGTACACAGAATTGTAAATAAATGCATGAAAAACATGAATATTTTGTTTTATTTGAACATGGTTCAGTAAAGGACTCCCGGGGAGGCCCCGCCGCGGATCTTAGGTTTCCGGAGTCCAAGGTTTCCGGAGCCCAAGGATTCCGGTGACCTTGGATTCCGGAGTTTAAAGACGCCGGGAACTAAGATCCCGGAGTCTATGTATTTCAGAGGAATTGTCGAAGGTGTACAACTTTTTCTAATACTAGTAACGTGTTCACTTACAAAGAATATGCAAATGAAATCACGTGGAAAACCTGATAAAAATAAAAACATGAATCATTTTTGCCATAACGTTGGAGGACGTCAAAGGGTCAACATGTATCCTTGCAATCTGTGCTCAAGAGTATACGTCTGGCCTGATAGTTTAAAAAGGCATGTGAAATATAAACACGGTGTGCAGGAATCTGAAGTGTCACAACAACAACAGCAACAACAACAACAACAGCAACAACAACAACAAAAACAGCAACAACAACAACAGCTGCCTTTGTTACAACAACAACAACAGCAGCAACAACAACAACAACAACAGCTTCCATTGTTACAACAGCAACAACAACAACAGCAGCAACAACAACAACAGCAACAACAACAACAGCAGCAGCAACAGGAGTTTATGTTTCAACATCCTTTTACGGCTAATGTATCTGGACCCACCTGCTCCGGCAAGACATATTTTGTAAAAACGTTGTTGCAACATTGTATGAGCAAGATTTCCCCTCCTCCCGAGAGAATCTTGTGGCTCTATAAGCGATGGCAACCCTTGTATGACATCATCAAGGGAACTGTGTATCCCTCAGTCGAATTTATACAGGGCATTCCATTAGATTTGGAGCAAGATTCCTTCATTCACCCTGGAACGAGGAATCTCGTGATTCTAGACGATCTAATGTCGACAGCGGCCAAAGATTCTAGAATCAACGAGTTGTTTACAGAGGGTAGTCATCATAGAAATTTGTCAGTCGTGGCTATCAATCAAAATCTGTACTATAACAAAGATCCCACCCAGAGACGTAATTGCCACTATCTGGTCCTGTTTAACAATCCTGTGGACAGACAGCAAGTCATGACTTTGGCTCGACAGATGTATCCCGAAAATCCTCAACACCTACTGAGACATTTTAAAGAAGCCATTTCCAAGCCTTATGGATACCTACTGATCGACTTGAAGCCAACCACACCCGAACATCTGCGCCTGCGCACAAGCGTCTTGAATTCTATAAAATCGCAAGCTTCAGATACCATCTCTCATACACACGACGACACGCCTAGCATTCAGACGTATTCACAGCTAGACCAATCAACAACCTCTAACTCTGCACAGCATTCTTCAGCTGATCAATTGCAATTCTTAGAAACAGCACATACCCCCGACCTAGACGAGATGCCTTCCTGTGACGATTGTGGTCTTATGTTCGAAAACATGCATGACCTCCAGAGACACGTTAAAAGATGGTGTCCCGAAAATGTTTCCCTTAAAAGAAAGAGAGATGATGTGGAAATGGAGGAGGGCCAACCACCTGCAAAATGGATCCCATTCGAACCCCTAGAGAAGGAAGAAGATGAAGATAACCGCGAACATGAAGTTTTTGACGTTCTCATGGGTAAAGCCAAAGAGAACAACGAAACGGAATGGGATCAAAAGTATGATAAATACATCAAAGAGGGATTAACCCAGGAAGAGGCCAGAACAAAAACAGAGGAAAAGTTGAAGTCAAAGGACTTACAAGCGTTCCATAAAAACTATGCTACCCTAATCCAATACATTCTACAATTAAAACACGGTTCCATTCATGCTATTATCATTGACGATGTAGCCGAGTTCCTTTCTGAGGGTTATGGTGAACGCAAGTCCATCAGAATGGCTCTTAATAAAAATCGTCATCTCCTCGATGAAATGTGGGACGACGATAGTGAGATGGAAACTGACGATGAGGACGACAGTGAAACAGAGGAGCATGAGAGTGAAGAATCCGAAGAAAATTAACTTTTGAGAGAGAAAACAGTTTTAAATTATTCTGCTTTCTTAATATTTATTTATTTATCAATATTATATCTTATAATGTTAAATTACTGGATTTTGTGTGAATATATAAAAAATAAATAAAACAAGTAAGATACTCGATGTAATAGTAAACAATGTATCTCACTACACAGCATTTGATAACTGATGCATACTATGTTTTATATTTATGTTCTTATGCATTTCTATAAAATGACTGTATCTTATGTAAACTTAATCAATAAAATATAAAAGAACATCAAATGTGTTGTTTTATGTGACATAAAATTATTTCTTGATCATGTGACTCAAGCAGTATATATTTGTTAGAGGATCATATGTATGACCCATTTCTTAGTCGTCAGTCAAGGGAGTAACATGTCTTGGGAGGACTATCTCAAGCAAATTTATTACTACCCTGTTAATGCTGGAAGTTTTTCGGGACCAGATAAACTGTATCGATATGTACGCAAACAAGGAAAATATGTCCTGAGCAAATACAAGATCAGGAAATGGTTACAGAGACAAGAATCGTATGGTCTACAGAGACCTATTCGAAGGCATTTCAAAAGAAATAAAGTCATCACCCTTGGCATTGATGATCAGTGGGATGCAGATCTCATGGACATGTCCAAATATGCCAAGCCAAACGATGGAGTTACTTTTGTCCTCGTTGTTATAGATATTTTCTCCAAGTTTCTGTGGATGCGCCCTTTAAAGGACAAAAAGGGTCAAAGCGTCACATCAGCCTTTGCAGACATACTTCAAGAGGGTCGACGTCCGACACGAATCCGTACAGATAAAGGACAGTAATTCCGTTCCCGAGCCTTTAATGCTCTATTGAATGATCAAAACATCGAGCATTTATACGCTCAGAACACTGAAGTCAAAGCCAATTATGCCGAGAGGGTGATAAAAACAATAAAAACTAAAATATATAGATTCATCACATTCAAACAAAACCATCGTTATGTGGATCACCTTCAAGACTTTGCCTTAAATTATAATGCCACATACCATAGAACCATAGGCATGCCTCCCAAAAATGTGACCAAGTCGAAAGAGACGAACTTGTGGTGGAAAATGTATTGGCCAAAGACGACTCCTATAATACCAAAGACTAAAAGAGTGAGGAAACCTTTTAGGTTTAAGATAGGGGATCATGTGCGGATTAGTCATCTACGAAACGTCTTTACTCGCGAATATGACGAAAAGTGGTCAGGGGAGATATTCGTCGTTTCCGAGAGACATTTAAGAGGAGGATTGCCCATATACAGACTCAAAGACTATTTAAACGAAGAAATTAAAGGAACATTTTATCAAAATGAATTGCAAAAAGTGGACGTTCGTGAAGATGACATGTTTAAAGTCGAAAAAATCATAAAAACAAAAGGTCGAGGAGACAATAAACAATACCTTGTAAAATGGTTACACTGGCCTTCCAAATTTAATTCATGGGTCAATGTCAATGATGTACAAACTTATAGCTGAATCTTTTCCAAACTGTTTACCTAATTTCATCATCATCAAAGCAAGTTTGTGAATAAAATTATTTATGAATAATTAATGTATATGTCCATTAAAATTATACACATGTATGTTATTGTTTTTTGCTTTATCTGAACAATAAATGTGAGATTAAAATCAGTTTGCTTGTTAATATTTTCTTTGAATTGAGTTTAACATATTTTATTGGCTAAAAGTCAAAAGGATTCTTTAATCCTAGTCCCTCATTGGACTATTATTTGAAGGTTATGTGTTCTGACTTTTGTTTATAAAAAAAAAATAAATAAATAAAAATTCGTTCGTTTGTCATAAAAGTATTCCCGTAAGGTTTAAAGCCTCGTGTACCTTTGATAATTTTTTCACCTGCAAATGTTTCGGTTGAGTGATGCCCCCATTTAAATGTCTAATTCAACACTGTCCCAATTTTAAACTTCCATTGTTCAAATTTTCAATACACCATTAATCGATGGTTCAACAGAGTTTTACGTCATGGAAACGTCCTTTAGGGACCACAAAAGGCCCTTTGTGTTCCCTTTATTGACTTGATCGTTTTAAGGGTCTCGTCTGATCATCGATTTTTTTCTTTTGTTTCCTTCAACAATAACCGTAATTATTTCCATGACCTTGCGGAATTTCCCATTCTAAATTAAGAAACTACTTTTGTTCCATTCTTTACCATCAATTCTATAACCTATTGTTTTAAGATATAATACCCAGTTACGTCACAGGATTATCGATCTCTTCTTTTGACCAATTGTTTTAAATCTATCATGAGTAACAAGGGTGTTCATTTCCATGGTTATTTATGACGTCATCGGCTCCTCAAAGGAGCCGTGAGGAGCCCGTTATAAGGTATCTGCGCCAGAACTCTGGTTTTTACACTACTTATAAACACAAAATATAATTATATTACTTTTTAAAAAAGAGATGGTATCTTTATTTCATGTATTAAAAACAACATATTCTGCTGCATAATTCCCAGGAATATAAAGTCATGTTCTCATTAGAAAAAAAAATCTGTCTTTTTTTTTGGAGGGGGGCGGCGGGCTTGGGCCACAGGTAATTTAAAAAAAATGTTTAGTTTTCCAAGTTTGACTTTTACATCATGAATAATTTGAATTAATTCGTTATTTTTTTTTATAATGCAGCGGTAGGTATCTGTCAAAATCTAGTCGGTCTTCAATCATTGTTAAGGTATTATAAAAACAAATGTTTAGTTTACAAAGTTTGAATTTTACATCATGAATAATTTGAATTAATTCGTTATTTTTTTTTATAATTCAGCGGAAAGTGTCTGTCAAAATCTAGTCGGTCTTCAATCATTGTTATTTCAAAATCGATTTTCAGAAGAACAGCCGATCAGATTAAACATGACAGCCGACCATATTTATACACATTGGGAACCGGGGTAAGATTAACAGTGTACAGTACCGACTGGTTAAACAATAGACCTTAATTAGGTGTCCACCGTCCCCGGTCAACTAACAGGAAACTATACATACACAACGTACACTAACAGATTTTGATGATCAATTATTTTTACAAAATTTAAATTGAATGCAATCATATTACAAATTAAAAATTGTGATTCATTGTAAAATGACAATTATTTTGATACCCATTATGATACAAAAAGAATTTTAACTGAATATGATATTCGAAAAAAAGTTTTTGTAAACATAACCAGGTAACTCGTAAACGAGGATTGTCACTAGGCCTAAATCTTAGACACAAAAACCGTTGATATCCGCAGAATATTTTATTATTTAAAAAAATTTCATCTGTCTTTCCCGATGATAGATTTTTTGTGTTTTATCTATAATTAATTTAATTTCAATCATGATTTAATGCTTACACGTATAAATCTTCGAATAAATTCATTACAATTTAAAAGCCGAACTCAACGGTTTAGAAATTTATATTAATGTGATTTAAGTCTTTTGAAAAGATCCATAAATAAAAATATTTATAGTTTGATTAATAAAACAATTCAAGACTTTGGAGAAATACTTTTACAAGTCCAAAAAAGATTTGTGAAAAATAAAGGTTTAATATTTCACAGAATATAAAAGAGCGGTAATAGCCCAGTGGTTAAGGTGATTGCCCCAGAAACGGAAGGTCATGTGTTCGCGCCCTGCTTGTGGCGTTTTTTTTTTGGAATTTTGAATTCGTTCTTTTTCCTTATTTTTACCAAATCAAGATATGTGTGAACTCGACATTTATATTTTGTGATAAAATTTCACCATAGAAATAATTTTTCACCCATAAAAACAGCATTATCGACTGCGTAATGGTGGCTTAATGGTGGCTTAATGGTAGCTTAATGGTAGCTTAATGGAGTTTGGACATTAAGCACCTGTAAGTGTGGCTTAATGGTAGCTTAATGGTGACTTAATAGTGGTCTAAAAGCTACCATTAAGGACCTTTAAGCCACCATTAAGCTACCATTAAGCTACATTTAAGCACCCATTAAGGACTTTGAAATGGCTTAATGGTAACTTAATGGTGGTGTAAATGTTACTTAAAGGTGCTTAATGGTGACTTAAAGACAACCATTAAACCACCATTAAGGACCTATAAGCCACCATTAAACCAGGCTTAAAGGATGTGTTTCATCTTGTGAAACCTTTTTCTTCCTATTCATATTGCATATAATGGTTCATGAATCCGCATTGAGATTCAAACTTGGTCAATTTCAACTCATACAGCTGACCCCCCCCCCCCCCCCCCCCCCCCCCCCCCCCCCATCCCCACGATGTGACGAAAGCGGTCCAACATGTCCACCTTGCTCTGTGGTCAAACATCGACTTTGTAAGACCGCTTAGTAAAACATTGAATATATAACACTTTTTCAAGTGGAAAATTATATAGAAACATTTTCTAAAGGTGAAACTATCTTCATTATTTAAATATTCATTCAGTTCCTTTTTTCTAATTTATATATAGTGAGGGGTAAACACCTGTAAGAGGGTATTGCTGTCTCACGACAAACAATTATTTAATCAAGTGCATTTAAAAGATTCTTTCATGCTGGTTTTCTCATCTTTTGTAAGGTAGTCGAAAATAAAAAGTTTTATTATGAGAATTCTCAAACCTAGGAAAATGATAAGGGACGTACAGAGTGCATATTTTTAAAACAATATTTGGGGTGTTTTCCAAACATTTAGAAGTAAGCTTAATTTATTTCAAAATCGATAAGAAAATCTCTTTAAGGGTAATATTTTTTTTTAAATTTTTTCTTGATAAGAATTTAAAGAAAAAATAAATTGAGGTTTATGCATATGTTTTCTTTCAAATCTCAGAGCCAATAAAAACTTTAACATATATATAGAACAAGTTTATTTTCTTAAATGTGTGTCTATATTATCATGGTTTGAATTCAAATGATACCTCAATTCATAAGAGAGAAGCCTCGCAATTATACATCATTTCAACTCGTTTGTTAAAGCTTATATCAAATAATATAAAGTACATGTAATTATCTCTCTCTCTCTCTCTCTCTCTCTCTCTCTCTCTCTCTCTCTCTCTCTCTCTCTCTCTCTCTCTCTCTCTCTCTCTCTCTCTCTCTCTCTCTCTCTGTAACGCTCTATAAATGTTTATATATAAATAAAAGAATAGGTGAACTAAAATATATATATATATATATATATATTTGTAATCGGTTAGTCGGAAAAAATTAAAATTTATATAAATTTGAACCCAGTTTTGTCCGAAAATTCAATTTGAAAAAATTAATATCTGCGTAAACCTTCATAATTCACCGTTTTCACATATCCAAGCTGACTAGGGTGCAATTATGGTTCTCTGGATTGAGATTGTTAGGTAAATGGTCATTTTGTGTTTGATTTGTTAATTACTGTTTAAACATTAAGTCGTTACCCTGACTGTCATGT
Organism: Saccostrea glomerata; assembly: GCA_003671525.1. Lineage (NCBI taxonomy): Eukaryota > Metazoa > Mollusca > Bivalvia > Ostreida > Ostreidae > Saccostrea > Saccostrea glomerata. The sequence goes on along the minus strand of PRKT01001014.1, from coordinate 10,748 downwards.
TTTTTTTTTAATGATAATTAAATCACCGAAAAAAATTGCAAAATGGTGGTTTTTTTTTTGTTTTTTTTTTCAGTTTTTCTTTGGAATAAATTACTAAGCAAAATTTGTTAAATAAGTGATGTCTTTCAGACTTAGTTTTAATTTTCATGACAACGCAGAATGATCTGCGTTGGAAAAACATCAATGATTTCTCAGACATGATTTGTGGTTTTGTTTAATTTTTTCACAGTCTATATTGAAACTAAAACGAAATATATAAGCTTGTGTTTTTATTGAAGCAAGAATCAAGACAAATAACATCATTCTATACTTTATCTGTCTTATAAATATGAATAGATCTTCTTAGAAAAAAAGAGTAATGTACATCAAGAAAATGCGTATTTTGATACGGTTAACCGGTTAATCGGTCGGAACGTCTTGCGGTAAACCGATTAGCAATTCTATTATAGCAATTATATATATATATATATATATATATATATATATATATATATATATATATATATATATATATATATATATATATATATATATAAAGCACTAAAAAACAAACAACACTGTATATCCTAAATGTCGGATCTACCCAGTAGATACAAGGTCACGGATGGAAATTTATATAAAGCACTAAAAATGACCAACGACACGAACAATAAAAATTGTCAAATTTTCGGGACGCCCTGTCCCTTCCTCAGGACAAAGAAAAAAGTTAAAAAGTCATAAGAACAAAGGAAAAAGAGAAACAAAAACAACTAGCACTACTACTAAACTACTAAACACTAGATATTTACATAATTACATGTTGAATTGGAAATTTTTAAGAACACTAATAAAGAAAGAAATCCGGACCGCTATGAAATGCGTCCGGTCTATCGGGTATACTCGGGTGAAGTGCGATTTACATAATTGAACGAATTAATTATGCCAATTAATTACGACAATCAGTAAATCGTACATTGTTTCATTCTCTCAAAATGGCGTAACTTTTCTTAATAAAGAATAATGAAAGAAAAATCATATAGTGGGGATATTTAAAAGCAAAACACTGGTTGAGACAATGCACAAGTCCAAAATTACAAAGACGTGTTTTAGAAGTTTACTAACTATAACCAATTGCATCCACTATAATAAACCAGGTTATCGCCAAAAAATAATGTTGATAAAGTTTGGAGGGAAAAAATAATCCAATGAAATGCAGTTCTACAAGATAAGGAATAGGTGTAACAACACACCAAAATAACAACATTAATATTCCAAGATTTTTTATCTGTATGCAAACAAACATGACAAGAAAAATGTGACAGAAGTTGAGGTTCAAAGGCTCCAACAGTTGAAGAGATTTGCAACATCTCTGAAACTTCTTCATCAAAAGTCAAGCACCAACATAAAAAAACGTCTATACCTATTATGCACATATTGCAAAGGAAAGTGTTTTTACTGGTTTATATACGAGTTAGTAAGCCTTCAAGGAATATGCGACACAGGAGGATCATTCTGGAAATCACTAAAGTTAAAAAAAATGTTGACAGAAAAGGCCTCAAGATTACTCAGTTCAGTTCTTATTCTTCTAAGGCAATAGTTTTCACATCTATCGCTTACTTCAATTTGTAACAATTTTGAAAAATGAATTCTGTAAAATAACATTTCTCAAAATGTTTAAAGGATATACTTCTGGTCTTTATTTTCCTACAAAAGGTCCGTTGGAAATTGATGACGATGAAATCATTATACGTATGTAGACATAAGCATGCATATGAGATTTGATTTTTATATTATTTTCATATTTAAGAAGATTTCATGGCCGGATTAGTATTGAAAACGCAATTGTTCTTTTTTTTTATTTCTCGGAAAATGTTATAAATATATACCAAAATGACAAAATAACATTTGTGACAAGCATCTTATCCTTATAAATCTAAATCGAGCTTGTTTTCAATCACAGGAGGGAATTCCAACCCAATTACTCAGTAGCAAAAGATGCTCTAACCTTGGGCCTTATACTCAAGAAAACAAAATACTTCTATTTAATTATTTATATTTATTTGGCGATATAAGCCACGGCTGCATTAAACAAATAAAGGGAGCCCGGCATCAATTCTTGCCTTGTTGGCATCCCCACAAATAAAAAAAAGCATGAATGTTGAGCCCTGGGAACAGATGCTCGCCTGCTTGGACAATAATTGCAAAATTCAATCAATTGTGCACCAAGTCATATAATAAGAACATAGGTTAGGCACTACTGGTGAGCCAAATATCCGCCACGAGCCTATGCTTTGAGCATTCGCTGCGCCACCAGTAGGGCAGTCGGGAGGAAAAAAGAGGGTCGATATTAAAATTGATAATTACCTAACTCATGTTTACGTCCTCAAATAGTGTAATTAATGACAATTATCAATGCCTTCGTGTATATCTTAACATGCGGGGTGTATACTATATTGTGCGCGGGGTGTATGCTTCCGAAGCGAGAGCAACGTGGTCAATGTACGTTCTTTGTATATTTTATCAACTAACGGGTATTTTTCGCCAGCAAGCATATTAAGCATTGTCTAAGGAGTATATGGATACCTGTGAATCCACTGGACAGCTTCTAGTTTTATCAAACACCTCAACACAATTCCGAGGATCGGAGCAAGATTGACGCTACACTGTGTTTATGATCAAATATCAGAACAAAGCTTTGCTTTATCGTCACTTTTATATTATTCTTAAATATATGTTTACAAAATAAACGTTTGTACAAATTGTCTGTAAAAAAACAGCTCGTATATAATGATATTAACGAAAAATCAATTTTGTGTCCTTGGTGTATGCAACATATTGTAAGAGGGGTGTTCACCCCATATTTTTCTTAGGATTGTGTAGTGCAAAGTATCGATGGAAATATTATATTCACACAGATTTAAAAGCGACAGATAGTGTTGATAAAAGACCTTAATAGTAATCCCAAACCAAAGAGTATTTTCTATAAACTTACTGAAATAAAAACAAATCATCTTAATTTAAAAAAGAATAAAAAAAACAAACTATCATATTCAAACATAAAAGGCTCCAGATGTGCAAGGAGCGATTGTTATCTGACTAAATGGTACATTGTAGATGGTGCAATGATCTAAATCTACGTAATTATAAAATCTCCCCAAAAGGTCCCTCGCCCCACCCCCACCCCCGCTCCCCAATCTCTGCATTGAGGAAACTTTGTCCCTTTTTTGGCTCGTTTTAATCTAAATATTTCGCGTTTGTATAATGAATAATTTTTTTTCTTGTTTCTGCATCATTTATGTCATCAATACATGTATTCTTAAGCATTTATGACAGTTATGTAGAATTTTTTTTGAAGGGGAGGTACTCGAAAAAAAAACCTTGACATTTGTTGACGAGCTATAAAAAGGGGGGGCGTATCGAAACTAACTCCTATTTCAGATGGGGTTGTAAGTAAGGTTGTTTGCGTTGCTCCTATTTTGTATTGTTTTATGGACTTTGAGATTGAATACTGTTCGTTATCTACATATCCTTCCTTGCCCTTATTTTGGTTTGTGCCTAATCTTTAAACAGCCTATTCCAATTTTTTTGAAGGAGATTTAAAATCGTGCCATAGCTTTAGAAAAGATGATAATCCTTTGAAAGATTTCTCGTAAGAGTTGGTAAATGATAAATGGACAAATTAGACTCAGCTAAGGTTTAAAGATGAAACTAAATTCAGAATATATATTAGTTTGGTATTAAAAGTACGAGGGTTGTTCGAAAAGTTCGTGGACGATGTCCATCTTCGTTAAATTACTCACTGGAAATTTAAAACAAGCACATTATAATATGTAAAAATATTTGTTTTGTTGATGTGTGAAGTTTCATTCCATTCGGTTCAACACAAATAAATTCACTTCATTCTAAACTCAACATGTTTTGTACCTGCGGAGCACACAAAATGGCAATGTAACGTCAACACATACGTCGAGAATTTATAATAGATACTATACCTATACATTTCACACAGAATATTCCAATGCCCATTCATTAAATTCTTTTTCTAATACTTGACATTTATTTTTTAAGAATATATTTCATTGTATAATTTCCTTTGTTAAGGTTTTAATTTCTTTTAGTACTTAACTCTGCTTTCAAAGGATAAGCAACTCTGAAGCGCCCTTGTCTTTCATTTACGTTTCAGTTTTGTTCAGACGTTTACAGTAAAACTGTTTTTTTCACAGGTCATCCACATCCGATACAGTCTCTGTCGCTCGAATATTGCCTATACTAGTACACACATGAACAACTCGCTTGTGACATATTTTCTTGATCCCTTCAACATTTTTAGAATTTATTTAGGATTTTTCCTGAGAAAAACACAAAATTGCTTCGGTATCTGCTGCTCCGTGACGTTCTAAAACGTCATTGTTTTTGTCGTTTTCAATAAGGACTACTTATCTTCTCAAGTTGATTTCTTTTCAACAAAGCAAAATATAAAACCATAATTTTGTACAGGTATCGCAGTAACAATTCTTCATTAGAATTTCTAGGTAGTTTTTCGTTTTTCCTCCATTTTACAGAGAATATGACTATAGACATTATTCATTGTATTGTGTGTAACTGACTAAATTTCAACCTGCTCTGCGATCCAATTTTTGCATTTTTAAAATCTGGATAAGTTTTTAATCAATCCTAATATTTTGTCAAAATTAATACATATCATTTGGATTTATTGTTAAAATATTTCTACCAATTTTGGATAACATATGACGTCAAATAAAAAAGGTATGACAGTTGTCCACGAACTTTTCGAACAACCTTCGTATAATATAAATTTATTTAAATTTTTTACTATCATGACACGCTTCAAGTAACGAGTGTGATAAAGGTATTTTGCTGCATAGGTAAAGGAAGTTGACAAGAAAGAACGTTAGAGTCATCATGTGTATCATAGAACTTTTTTTTTAGTTTTCCATTAACGTCTTTTAAATTTTCAAGTAAAATGTCCAAATATGAACAGTTTTGATATGACAGACTCTGTGGTATGTTTTATCTCAAGCTCAAGCTCAGTTGCAGGATATTTCGTATCGACACATGATGGAAATTACCAGTATTAATTGACAAAAAGTCGTTGATATATCTAAATGTCGAGTTTAGGCCAGGGCAAGCGTTTTCTTTTCTTTTCACTCATAAGATTTTGGACTAATTCTGCTTTATATAAATATTAATATAAGTCTGCTAACAACGCAATTGGTACCCATGGGAATTCCAATAGATTGTCGGAATACCTGGTCTCCAAAGACCACTTAGATATTGTCAATCATAAACTCGAGCATCTTTTTGATGTCAACTTCAGAGTACTTGTGTATTCAATCAGAATGATTTTAACAAAATAATTTGGGTAATGACCACTGACAAAGTAAGTTAATTTACGAGTTCCATTTTTATTGAAAAAGCAGCTGTCAATAATATCAAAAAGCCTAGATTTTAATTTGTCGTGGGGAATTGTGTATAAAGCTGAAAAGTCGTAAGTTTTTAAGCTGTTGATTTTGGTAAAATCTAGTGATTTCCAATTGTCCAAAAGTTCCTCGGTATTTTTAAGTATCAAATCTGATTTTCACTAGTACTTGAATATGTTGTTACACAGCACTCTCAAAGACATTTATAAAAGAAAAGACTTATTTAAGCGAACCACGCCTTCATCATCATCCAGTCTGTTTTAAGATCAACACAGTGTCCACAATTATTAAACTTCGTTTCTACTACAGTAATGATCAGCATGTGCTCCTCCATTGATCCGAAACATGGAAAGTAACCAACACCACCTTAAACAAAATACCATGGTACATACTGTCAAAAACAGATGTCTGCGCCACATACTTAACATCAGGTGGCCAAAGAAGAACTTGTGGAAATAAAAAAAAAATAACAAAGACCCCATTATTCAGCAAATATTGGAAAAAACACAGAAAACTATTTGGAGACATTATACACCAAGTGCAAACGTCGATTGGGCGTCCCATGATTTATGGGAAAGAAAAATACTGAAAATATGCAGTTTTTCTCTCATAACCGGAAGTTGTCGGTTTTGTTTCCGGTGGGACTGATATATTTCGAAACTACAAATAAGATGCTATAATCTGATGCAAAAAAAGGTTTCATAAAAGAAAAGTTAAAATTTTCGATTTCTTTGATCACTTCCTGTGACGACCGGAAGTGACGATGGACGATCTTAACCCAAATGGGCTCTCCTACTTATTAAGATCTTTACTCATATAAGTTTGGTGTCTTCATCTCTTACCGTTTCTGAGATATGACTGGGATAAAATCTTTTAGAAAAAAGCGGAAATCGGACAAAACTGACGACCGGAAGTGAATTTTAAAAAATGAAAACAACGTCTTCGCATATTTTCATTCTCCATCATCCCTGAAAATTTCAAGAAAAACCGTCCATACATCGCTGAGAAATCCGTCTTACAAGAAAAGGGAAAAAAAAAATAATAAAAAGAAACAGTGGAATCACTATAAGGCCTTCCGTCTGAAACGGAAGACCTTAATAACAAAATGGCGGGCTTTTCAAATTTCTTAAAAAATTGAGATATTCCCTGTTTGAGGTGATATTTGATGTAGAGAAATGATTGGAATAATTAAAGGACACGTTTGCAGTGAATCAAAGTGCTTGCTGAAACATATAGGTATTACTATGACACTTAGCATATACCAAGCTGTAAATGCGAAACTAATACACGTGGTCAGTTGCAGAGGAAAATCAGCTGAAAAGCCGTAGGCCTAAGATGAATATGTGTTTCTCCGAGGGAAGGTACTAAATGACCGCATTTCAATTGGTGAATTTTCTTTAAGGCATAGATTGAGTTACAGAGTATTGGGTGTGTTACCCTGCTCGGAAAAAAAAAACCAAAATCTGCGTAGTCCCGGGGTGCATTTTTGGTACATGTGCACTCTACTAGACAGATTACATGTAATTTGTTGACATTATTTGCGAGTCATGGGTATTTTCTCATCTCCACATTGTAGAAAGCGAGATAACTGCAATTTATATAACCTAGATCTAAATTGCGTGGAAATTGATCTGATAGAAAAAAAAAATCACTATTTCCGAAATTCATTCGAATAATATTAAATGTAAATAAAATTGAAATAAATTCTACATACAAAGGAGATCAAGAATACTTGGTATTAAAATTTCGTATTTGAGCAGGAGAATCGAATGTTATTGACAAAAAGTGAAGAAATACCCAATACAAGCTTTAATTAATTTTCATGCTCATCAGCACCATAATTTTAGACAGAATAAAAATGTAGTTGTTGCCGATACTCATTAGAATTTCATTATATACTTCAGAGACAGCTCATCAGCACCTAAATTTCAGACAGAAAAAAATGTTGTTGTTGACGATACTCATTAGAATATCATTATATACTTCAGAGACTCACTGTTACACACTCAGGCCACTTTCTTTGATGTGTCTTCTACTGCAATCCTTAAATTTCATGTCGATCTTAGGCGTCGTTTGAACTGTAGAAATTTTTTCTAGGTTCCTATTGATTTAAAAAAAAAGAAGAAAAAAAGGGGGGTATATAAGGATTTGTTAAAGTGAGAGATGTAAACACCCCCACGGACTCAAGCTTGACTGTGACCTTTGGGTCAATGGGGTCAAAGGTCAAGGTCATTTATCGAGGTCAAAGGTCAAGGTCATCCAAAAACCTTTTAAACTCGACTTTAACACTTGAAGCTGTATCAAGCTAAATATAATTTAAAAAGATAACTCTTGGGTAAGGGTCAAGGTCAAAGGTCAAGGTCAAACATCAAATTCAAAGGTCAAGGTCATGTTGCATATATAAGCAATTTTAATAATTTTCCAATCACCTTGACCTTTTGACCTTGGTGTAGTTTTATTTCTTATAATTGGAAGTTTTCGTTGTTTTATTTTTATTTTTGGTGGAGCTGACACATTTCAAAACTACTAATAAGATGCAATAAAGTAATGAAAAAAAAATTGAAAAGAAAAAAGTTGGAATTTTCGATTTTTCAAATCACATCCTGTGACGATCGGAAGTGACCTCGGAGACATTTATCCCTATATCTTTTGTTCACTCTTCAAGGTTTATTATTCATGAAAGTTTAGTGTCTTGATGTGTTACCATAACCAAGATCTGGCTATGTTAACTACTCAGTTTAAGGACAGGAAATCATGAGACCGGAAGTCAATTTTTAACAGATATTTGTAGTTACTCTAGACATTTGCAGTCTGAATAACTTGTTTTTAAATCATTTCAAATACTCTTTCTATAAAAGATATTTATGGGATAGTATGATACTCAATTTATGCAGTTTTTCTCTCATAACCGGAAGTTGCAGTTTTTTGTTTCTGGTGGGACGGACATATATCAGAACAACCAATAAGATGCAATAATGTGATGCCGAGAAGCATTCCAAAAAGAAAAGTTGAAATTTCTGATTTTTTTGATCACTTCCTGTGACGACCGGAAATGACGGCGAACGATCTTAAAACTTATGAGTTTCCTTACTTATCAAGATCTATTACTCAATCAAATTTGGCGTCTCCATCTCTTACCGTTTCCGAGATCTCTTTGTGATAACTTCTCATATTGAGGACAGAAAATCACGCGACTGGAAGTAAATTTTACAAAGATATTTGACGTTACTGTAGTCATTTGCAACCTGAATAACATATCCAAAAATCATTACAAATACTTTATCTATAAAAAATATTTATGGGAAAGAAAAATACTGAAAATATGCAGTTTTTCTCTCATAACCGGAAGTTGTCGGTGTTATTTCCGGTGGGACTGATATATTTCGAAACTACAAATAAGATGCTATAATCTGATGCAAAAAAGTTTCATAAAAGAAAAAATAAAATTTTCGATTTCTTTGATCACTTCCTGTGACGACCGGAAGTGACGATGGACGATCTTATCCCAAATGGGCTCTCTTACTTATTAAGATCTATTACTCATATAAGTTTGGTGTCTTCATCTCTTACCGTTTCTGAGATATGACTGGGATAAAATCTTTTAGAAAAAAGCGGAAATCGGACAAAACTGACGACCGGAAGTGAATTTTGAAAAAAATGAAAAAAACGTCTGAGCATATCTTCGTTCTCCATTATCCCTGAAATTTTCAAGAAAAACCGTCCATACATCGCTGAGAAATCCGTCTTACAAGAAAAGGGGGAAAAAATAATAATAACTAGAAACTCTTGTTGGTTCAGCAACAAAAGCGGTCTTCCGTTCTCCTATATTTTTGTGTATGAATGAACTTTTATCTATGTTAAAAAAGGCACAAAATATTTACAACGATTACAGGAAAACAAACGGCCGGAGTTATAACTTATCAAGATTCTCGACGTTACTTAAGACAATTATAGTCTTCATAACACTTATAAAAATCATTTTTAATCACTTCCTGTGACAACCGGAAGTGACGGTGAACGCATTTTACACTATGTCTGTTGCACAATCTTCATGGTAAGTAGAGTGTCTTGATATGTAACAGTTTAAAAGATCTTTAATATTAACTTCTCATTTTGAGAACAAAAAAATCACGTGACCGGAAGTAAATTAAAAAAAGATATTTGAGGTTACTCTAGACATTTACAGTCTGAACAACATGTCCCAAAAGCATTTCAAATACTCATTTTATACTCATAACCGGAAGATGTCGTTTTTGTTTCCAGTGGGACTGAAATATTTCAAAACTACAAATAAGATGCTATAAGGTAATACTAAGAAAGATTCCTTAAGGAAAAGTTGAAAATTTTGATTTATTTGATCACTTCCTGTGACAACCGGAAGTGACGGCGGACGATCTTCAAGTCAATGGATTTGTCGACTTATCAAGGTTTATCATCCCTATTAGTTAGGTGTATTTATCTCTTACCGTTTACGAGATCTAGCTATGATAACTTCTAACTTTGAGGACAGGAAATCACGCCACCGGAAGTGAATTCTACAAAGTTATTTGACGTTACTGTAGACATTTGCAATCTAAATAACATATCCAAAAATCATTCCAAATACTTTATCTATAAAAAATATTTATGGGAAAGAAAAATACTCAAATTCTGTACTTTTTCTTTTATAACCGGAAGTTGCCGTTTTTGGTTCCGGTGGGACTGACATATTTCGACACTATAAGTAAAATGCTATCATGTGATGCAAAAAAAAACTTTCAAAAAAGAAAAGTTGAAATTTTAGAATATTTATAAACACTTCCTGTGACAACCGGAAGTAACGACGGACGATCTTAACCCAAATGGATTTGCCTACTTATCAAGATCTATCATTCCTGAAAGTTTGGTGTCTTAATCTCTTACCGTTTCTGAGATCTCACTCGGATCAAATATTTTTGAAAAAAGCGGAAATCGGACATATCTGACGACCGGAAGTAAATTTCGAAAAAATGAAAAAAACATCTCGGGGTATTTTAATTCTCTATCATCCCTGAAAATTTCAGAAAAATCCGTCCAGCCATCTCTGAGAAATCTTGCCGACAAGATTCGGGAAAAAAAATAAGAAGAAGAAGAAAACACAGTAGAATCACTATAAGGCCTTCCGTCTGAAACGGAAGACCTTAATAAAAATAAACAGTAGAATCACTATAACGCCTTCCGTCTGAAACGGAAGACCTTAATAAAAATAAACAGTAGAATCACTATAAGGTCTTCCGTCTGAAACAGAAGACCTTAATAAGAAACAGAGTAAAAACAATATGTTCCCCAACTATGTTTGGGGAACATAAG
>PRKT01001013.1:97500-155910 GCA_003671525.1 Saccostrea glomerata | reverse complement strand
AAGATAATTCGGTTCAACGCGCATCGTCCAGATGTCAACTACGAAGTATTTGATAGAGGAGTAAAAGGGATTTTTTGAAAACTAGCTTTTGAGGTAATAATAACTGTTGCAACACACTTTGAAAAATTATGCACATTGAAAAAAAATAATAAAGTGCGTTAAAATTGGGACCAAATCAACGCACTTTAAAAAAAACAACAAAATTTCTTTTCAAAGTGCGTTGATATCGACCATATTTGAAAAAAATGTGTATGGCTTGGTCAATATTCTTGAAAATCTTATGTATGATAATTGAACCTGTTGGATAACTTTTCGGTAAAAAGGTCACTTAATGATGTGAAAGTGAGCGATTTTGATTTTTCCATACTTTGAAAATTCTTTCTCTCTTAAACGTTTTACTGTACATAATTTTCCAGTTTAAATGCATTTGATATGAACTGAAATTTATTGTAAGTTTTCAACGTGTAGCATAGGCATCATTACCGGGAGGAGGGGTTAGTCACACAAATGTTTTGCGAAGATATACATAATATAGGAATAAAAATCGGGACTTACCCTGGGGGGGGGGGTTCCACTTTCAATTTGCTACCTAAGTAAAATGAGTTGGTCTAAGAGACCTTCTATATACTCACCTTCTCTTTGTTTTCGATGAGAGTAAATCAATACATGTAAATTAAAATGTTTTTCGAAAGATATAATTATTACAAATTGATTCTCCCAATTACTAAAATCTAAGTCTAGAATTTTTGTTTTGTACATATTTTTTTCAAAGTGCGTTGTATGTCCACATGGTAATAATAATGATGTACACTCTTAACGCACTTTTGACAATTTTTTATCAAAGTGCGTTGAGTGTGTCCCAAATTTAACGAACTTTGAATTTTTTTTTCAAAGTGTGTTGATTTTGTCCCAATTTTTTACGTACTTTAATTTTTTTTCAAAGTGCGTAATTTTTTCAAAGTGCGTTGCCACAATAACAGTGTAAATAAACAAAATTTGGATATTTTCCCGAACCAAGTGAAATTTCTTTTCTAGTATGAGAGAAATCTCCGATATAGTTTTGATCTCTTCTCTAAGGTTATCAATATACAATTAATTACCCCTTGTGAGGTCAACATGGTGAAATAAGGACCCGAGACCTGGCCCACGAGGTGACCTGTCCTGACCGAGGCTGGCTAGCGGCCGAGGTCAGGGCAGGTCATCGAGTGGGCCAGGTCGAGGGTCCTAATTTTACCATGTTGAACTCACAAGGGGTAATTAATTGTTTTATTATACCGATATATATAAGTATGAATTTCTAACCGTTATCAATTCTTTCTTTGATCGGGATCGGGATTCGCTACAGACCGGATAGCGAAGTTGTCTACATTGACGTCTGCAAGTCGTGTAAGTTTTTGCATAATGATTTACTGATTAAAACAATATTTAGTTGATAGCTACGTACATTGTTATAGATAACGATTACTTTTCCTCTACACAGTCAAAATCTAACACAGAATTCAACTCTTTAAAGAGCCGCCTCTACATTCTATTGAACTGAATTGTAACGATATATTGAAACGATATATACGATAAAATTTTACCGTATTCTGTATAGTAATGCAAAACAGACCATGCTAAATTTTTAAAAACATGTTTTTTTTTTCGAATAATTTTTATTTATGCATTAACTTTATTCAAAAACGAATTCTTGATTAAGCGGTCATTTTTAGCGGTCATTAAAAATAATGACCGGGGGCCAGTTTCACAAAGCTGTCTTATGACTAAGATCTGTCTTAAGACCGAAAATCATCTTAAGATTGCACCATAGCTGTTTCACAAAACTGTCATATCTTATGATAATCTTAAGATCTTTCAAAATCTTAAGACAACTAGATACATGTCTTAAGTCTAAAGTGTAACTGGTGACAGTATATATTTTGGCTAAAAGCCTAAGGATATTTAAAGATAAACGGTTTTTAGTGATAGAACAATCCTTTGGACTATATTAGGCAAGACGGAACGATGACCCCCCCCCCCCCCCCCCCCCTCCGCAATTAGAAATTAGAAAGTAAACATTTCATTCAGTCGTACAAAATTAGATAAAATCAAATAATTTATTCTTGGGGTATCCCTCATTAATCTACCGGAATGTGTAATGTGTATGAAAATCATGCTGTAACATTTGATGCTGTATGTACATGCTTTCTTCCTTCTTTTTTTAATCGTATTGAAATTATAAAATTTTGATTGGAAAATGTTTTTTTTTTGTTTCTTTTCTTCATCTGTTAGCAATAATATTTTGTTGCAGTGGTTGAAGCGTTTTAAAGACACCTACATCGAATTTTATGAACGAACTTTTATCACGATTTGTGTTTCAAGAGGATTCATTGCTATAATCATTCATTAATTGCAAAGGTTCGGATACTCTAGTAGCTTTAAATAAAAAAGCATCTCATAAATTTCGTCAGTAATAACTACAGTGTACTATTTTTTGAGCAAGAAGACAATTAAACATATTATATTCAATTATTTTTTATGGTGATGAAACTAATTCAAATTTAATTTTTTGACCCAACCCCCGACATACACAAACATACCCTGATTACATTAAAGTTGATGCAATAAAATGTTTATGTCTTTTTTCCTAGGGTTTATCTGCAAAATTAAGGAAAGGCATCTAAACTTCGTGCACACATATATTTAACAAAAAATCCCTGTGAAATTGAGGAATGAAATTCGTCTTAAGATTTGTCATAAGATTTCTAATACTTAAGATAGTTTTGTGAAACAGCAGTGACAAATCTTATGATTGTCATAAGTCAGATCTTAAGATGATCGTAAGATCTATCTTAGGACAAATCTTACGATAGTTTTGTGAAACCCAGCCCGGGTCATTATATCCCACGTGCAATGATTCCTAGGTCAGTATTGCTGTAAACAGTACCATTTGGAGTCATTGTTGTGTTTTAAAGTTTTCTTACCAGCCAATCAAATTCGAGTATTATCAATAGAGGTATAATAAAAGTAAATGTCCACTTTGTGTGATAAAAAATAATACATGTAACGATAATAAAGTTAGTGATCATAAGGCAACTTATATATATATATATTCACCAGAATACAAATGTAAATGTGGTATATAAACGTAAAATTTGGAACAATAAACAAGCAGGATTAGAACTCCTTAATGATTCAATTGTAAATTGCGACTGGAATAGCCTTAGTGATGATACAGAAAACATTAATACTGCAACAATAAACTTCACAGAAAAATTTAACTCTATCATGCATCAATGCATACCTGAAAAAACTGTAACTATAAGGCCAAATGATAAACCATGGATGGACTCTCTTCTAAAGAAAACTTTGCGTATTCGCAATAGACAAAAAAAATAGCACAAAAAAAAAACAAAAAGAGAATCTGATAAGGAAAACTTTCGCAAAGTAAGGAATAAGTTTAATAATATGAAAAAATATGCTATTAAAAACTACTATGACAATATAGATTCTCATCTTAAGGATGCTAGTCTGAACAATCAAAAACTATACTGAAAGCTACTGAAAGATACTTTTCACATTAAACCAACAAATGAAATTCCACCTATTCAGTTTAAAGACAACAATGGCACTGAAAGTTTTGCATTTTCAGACATAGATAAAATAGAACTATTAAACAAATATTTCACATCAATTACAGAGTTAGATGACAGTAATCAAGAGCTCCCAAATATAGTGTCAAGATGTACGGATAATTTTCCACACATTGAAATACAAGAGCAAGAAATCATTGATATAATTTCTATTATTCCTGTCAATAAAGCCGTTGGTCCTGATTGCACCAGCCATAAAATGTTAAAATCATGCAAAGAAACTATCTCAAAACCTTTGTGTATACTATTCAACAAATCCCTATCACTAAAACATTTCCAGACTGCTGGAAACTAGCACACGTTCTTCCACTTTTTAAGAAAGATGACCCTTCTATCACTTCAAACTATAGACCAGTTTCTTTGCTGAGTTGTATAAGCAAAATTTTTGAAAGAATAATTTTTAAGCATTTTTACAATTTCTTGTATTCACATAATATATTTTATAAATACCAGGCAGGTTTTTTACCAGGTCATTCCACAGTATATCAACTCTTAGAAACATACCATTCTATAGTAAAAAGTGTTAATGATTCTATAGTAAAAAGTGTTAATGAAGGTAAATTCTGTTGTATGGTGTTTTGTGATTTATCAAAGGCATTTGAAAGGGTCTGGCATATTTAAGGCTTAATTTACAAATTAAAAATGGATGGAATTAATGGTGATATGCTAGATTGGTTTGATAGTTATTTAAGCAAAAGAACCCAACAAGTCAAGTATAGAAATCATTTTTCCTCTGTAGGACAAGTAAAAGCTGGAATTCCTCAGGGCTCAGTACTTGGTCCCCTATTATTTTTATTGTATGTAAATGATGTGGCTGAAAATATGTTATCTGTTTTTAGACTATTTAAGTCTACAATGATAATTCTTTACAACAATGTTCAGATAATATTAATCATATCGAACACAATCTTAACTATGATCTTAGAATACTAGACGAATGGTAAAAGAAATGATTATTGAAATTCAATCCACAGAAAACCAAAGCAGTATTTTTTAATTTGAAAAATGTACAGCATTTTCCTAAATTATTTTTTGACAATTGCCAATTGGAATATGTTACGGAACACAAACATCTTGGGATACTTCTGTCGTCTAACTTAGGATGGTCTGATCATATTGATACCATTATAAAGAAAGCATACAAAAAACTGGGGCTTCTTAAAAAATAAAATTTACGGTGTCAAGAGATATTCTGTCCCAGATGTATATATCTTTTATTAAACCACAACTTGAATATGCTATTGAAGTTTGGTCTGGATGCACAAAAACAGACATTGAGAATCTTGAAAAGGTACAATTATATGCTGCAAGAATAGTTACTAAGCTTACGATTATTGCTTCAAGAAATTCATTATAATTGGAAACAGGCTGGTAACCACTGGAATGCGTTTAAATAAATTTAGGACATAAACTTTCCTCCCACACCAGTTTTTTTCTCTTTCTTAGAACTCATGTAAAATGAACTGCATCAGTAAAGTCTTTTGTTCTGTGCAGTCCAACTTACTTGTACATTTCAAGACTTAGAGGTTCAATCAACCTCAAACTTTTTTGATGCCAAAAAATCTTGTAAAAAGTATTGTGTGTACAACACAGTGTTTGTATATATTTCCTACACACAATATTCCTGTTTCCCGTTTCTTTGTTTTGTTGTTATTCTCAGTGTATATTTCTTTGTTCATTCTTTTGTTATATTATTTTTTTGTGTTACACTTTATAATCCTTACGACTTCAATTGTCCTGCTTCATGTATTCCGCTGAATTTACCAAACTCTGTATTTTTTGTCCCATCTCGTATGTTACTCTGTCCAAAAACACCATTGCAGCACCTTTTTTATTTCCTACTGTAAACTTTCATCAAATTTTAGACAATGGGTGACTCTGTTGAACAATACCGTGCTGCAATCGGTCTTTTTCATTTATCCTGTAGAGGTGTATGCAAGCCTTACTCATTCCATATCTCGGTTTGTGAATTTTTATCGAGCGTTCTTTATAATATGATCAAAACATTACTTAGAAGTACGACACGGTTTAAAAAAAACTTAGTGTATATCAACTTTTACTTGCAGTTGTTTACGTTCATATTATTAGCCTGTGGTGATATTGAGGTCAATCCAGGACCCACTATCGAAAGTGTCCTTGACATTTTGCATCTAAACATTCGCAATATAAGAAACAAATTAGGTTACTTGAACTCATTCGTCCATGACTTTGATATATTGTGTTTTACTGAGACCCATCTTGACCATACCATATCGAATAATAATCTATTATTAGATGGTTTTAGTGATAATAATCCTAAAGCACCATCATATTTTTTGTTTGGTAAACGTATTACCAACATTATTCATACTAAATTAAGGCACAACTGTGTATTGAACCAAGACTTATTCAAACGTAATATCATTGATAATCCCTATTGCTTTTGTGGTAAACAGGAAGATGCCTATCATTTTTTCTTTGTTTGTAAAAAATACTGTAATGCTCGCAGTAAGCTTTTTGACTATCTTTTTCGACTTGATTTAAGGTTTCGTCAAAGGTAAACATGTTCAAAAAATTATTTTTACAATAGCTCCAAAATTGTATGAGGTATAAAGTTAAAACTTTTACAGTTTATAAATTTTTCATTGCTTAACAGATAGAAAGTATCATTTGATTAAAAAAAAAAATACTGGGAAAAATATTAATTGAGAAAAATTCTTTTTAAAAATGCATATATTTTTCAAAAAATACACCTAATTAATTACGTGCTCTTAGTGTAAACCATCATTGCAGAAACAAAATATGTTTATCGATGAAGGGCAAGTTGGACTTGGATTGCCTATGGAAAGTTGTTTTCCCTGTTTATTTTGTCCAAATGTTAAGACTTGAAAGTGAAAGTACATTGCAAATTGCGGATTCTATAGGGGTCTTGTCTTTATACATGTCATGCTTTCAATAACAACCTTTCAGAGACCATTCACCTTCAACTTATCCTTCAATGATAAACATATATTATTTCTGCAATGATGGTTTTCACAAAAAGGACAGAATTAAACAGGTGCATTTTTTTTTAAAATATGCACATTTTCTGATACAATTTCTCTCCAAAAAAATTTTTTTTTTAAATATTTGTTATCAAGTGATACTTTTTATCTATTAATCAATGATATATTTATAAACTGTAAACATTTTGTCAGTATACCACACATAGTTTTGGAGCTACTGTAAAAATAATCTTTTAGACATGTTGACCTTTGACGAAACCTTAAACATCATAGATGTACACCTGCTATGGGGCAACGAAAATCTCTCAATCGAAGTAAACATTGGCATTTTTGCCGCAGTTCATACATTTATAAATGAATCAAGTAGATTTAGCTAGATATATTATAATTGAATCTTATTTGTACATATTTTTGCTACTTTTTTGAATGACAATTATTATGTGTTTTTTTTAAAGGAGAAGAACTAGTAAGTTGTTAGAACTTGTTTCTTATCCTTTTGCTTGTCAATAAAATATGTTCAAAACAAAACCACTGGAATATAGAAGAAATAGGGCAAAACTAATAAAAATGTATAAATGCACAATAATTTAGTCCATATTTACTTGCAAAATTTAGTACCTGATACAAGAGGCAATATTTCAGGATACACTATCCGGAATTCTTTAAATTATTCTTTGCCAAAATACAGATTAGAACTCTACAATAAATAATTTATTCCCGATATTGTTAGAAAGTGGAATTCCCTTAGTCTAAAAACAAGGGAGGCAACTTGTATTAAAATTTTCAAAAACTATCTGCAAAATAGTAATGTAAAACCTCAGAAATATTTTTCTTATGGAAAAAGTTTTTTGAACATAATTCATACAAGATTAAGACACAATTGTATTTCAAAGTCTGATTTATATCGCTGTAACCCAATAACCAGTCCTAATTGTTCTTGTGGATTATTAGAAGATACATATCATCTGTTTTTTGTTTGTAAACATTATGTAAAAGCAAGAAATTTCTTAATGAATAAGCTATTGTCATTAAATTATTTACATATTATAGATGTACATTTAATGCTATGGGGCGATGATTCTCTAACTTTCGAACAAAATGCTGAACTTTTCAAGACTTTTCAAACTTTCTTAAATGAATGTGGTCGTTTTTCAAAGTAAGTTTACTTTTTTTTCTCACCATCTCAAATTATTTTTGTATATTTTAAGAATTTATTCCTTTCTATTGCTACAATGTACACAATGTATGTAGTAGATCATATGTATATATGTTTGTTTTACTTTGGCAATTTCACAAAATGTTATTTTAGGAGAGGAATATCTAAGTTACTGAACTTGTGTCAGATCCTTTTGACTTTGTCAATAAAATATGTTCAATTCAATTCAACGATAATAAATAATAATGATGATAATAAAAAAAAAATCTAAATTTCTTGGTTATTCTGAACAAATACCGTATTCGAATATTCTTATTAATCTGGCTTTCAACTGTGCCGTTCTCATTTATCAAGGTAATATCCCCTAAAAAGGAATCTCTGTCGTCTATCCAAAAAAAATTAAATTGTTATTGTCTTGAGAATTTTTTTTTAGACATACGTGTCTTTTAAATATCACGTGTTATCAAACCGTCTGAAAGTTGGTTAAGTGGAATGGAGATAAAATTAATCCATCATAAAAAAATATCGAACAGAATCAGATATCTTTGATTTGGCGTCTAGATAAGAATCCTGTGTTTAAATAATGAATATGAGGACATTGGCATTTGCTTTTTGCTTTTCAAGTGTTTCTTGTACTTTATTTAATGTATCGCAAATGGACTTCTGTTTGAATACATTTTCCCAAAATTACAACTACTCTTGGATTTTCAACAATATTGTAAACCTTTTTTATCCTTCATATCATAATGGGTATTATGATTATTGTAACTGGGCCTCATGGTCTTCATGGACAACGTGTAGTTCTACGTGTCGAATTGGATATCAGCAGCGAGAGAGAAAGGTGTGCTTCTACAATCAACGTAAAGAATTAACAGACTGTGTGTCTTCAAAGGAAAAGATGGCCCACATTAAAAAAACATGTCAAAATTCATGTCTTGAGGGTATGTAACAAGAAATCTTTTTTACAATTTATAATAATCATCACTAGAGACAGGAATTGAGTATGCATTTCAAAACCAAAATAACGTTCACTGATGAAAAAAATTATTTCAAGAGTGGTTCCAAAGGCATCTCGAAAGCAAAACCAGTTTTAGCTAATATTGAAAAAACGTTCACTAGTAAAATAAATAATGAAATAGTGGTTCAAGATTCATTTAAAAAAAAAATCAGGTTGCAACCATACCACATTTCCACTATTCAAATTATACTTACATTTCATATTTTTTTTTCAATAATTTTATTATTTTTTTATCAACAGTGCATGGATGTACATGTAACACTGAAATAAAAATTACTAAAATATACTTGTTCTTCGTGAATAACATCCTTGAATTATGAAACTTTGGTGAATATTATTTCAATGATGGTTGCAATTGCAACAATGCAGGCTGAATTATTTTTTTCCTATTGTTTTTTTTAAATAGATATTTAATCACGTTCAAACAGGAAGCTTTCTCGATAAAGAAAATTTTGTTAAATGTAAAATCTTTGTAAACAACTTGAGTTCCATAAAATGCAAAATAACAAAAGAATTCTGTTCTGTAGTTAACACTTGATAAATGACAAAATGAATGATTTTTAAAGGGGAAATCAATATCTGTTTTAAATGGAATACAACTATCATACATCGACTTAGATTAGCCTAAGCCCCCAGGTTTGGAAGAATTTCATTATTTTTTTTGCAGACATCAACGACTGTTCTAGCACTCGATGTAAGAACGGAGGTATTTGTCATAATAACTGGGACAGTTTTACCTGTACGTGTAAGTCCAGGTACAACGGATCACGGTGTGAATCAGGTGAAGAATGGCTAAAAAGCCAAGATTGATTTATAACAGATAAGAAATATGAATTTATTTCTGATCTTTTCGAGAATCTTTATGAATATACTAGTAACCTTTTCTTATATTTCCTAAATATCATAACTGAATGCATGTTAGGATGTGATTAGCGGCTACAATAAATTGAAATGGTTTCAGATCAATTACATGTATGATAAATATTGTATTGTGTTTAAAATTATTGCATGTAGTTACTCTCAAAATAAATACCCTTCATTTATTAAGATTACGGCCAGTGTGACAGCAAGCCATGTTTAAATAATGGAACTTGCATCAATTTAAGAAATGGGTTTCATTGCGCATGTACCACGTGGTTTACAGGAAGGCAGTGTGAAATTGGTGGGTCCATGTTTTATTTTGAAATATTTGAAATCTAAAGCTAAAGAGAAAGGGCTTTTCTCTAAATACACTTTATTGTGATAAAATGCATAGTCTACAAAATATTGTTTTTTATATTTAAAGTTTGATAATTAGCCTAAAATATTTATTTTTAGAGATATGCAAAGAGGCACGTAAGTAGCAGATATGCCCTTAATGGAGAAAGCAATAGAAAACCAGCCTATGTGTCGGATCTATTAAATATAGATACAGAGTCAAAGAATGAATTATATCTAAAGCACTAAAATGACTAACGATACATGTACGAATATTTAAAAATGATACCTTAAAATATCTCCTATTATATTACAGCCAAAGTTGTAAAATGTCCAGATGGTATCCAAGAGGTTAATTTTACCAAATTAAAGGAGAATATTACCCGAACATCCTTTGCATTTTTACCTGAAATATATGGACAAAGCTGTGATGGACAAAACATAACAATTCTATTTCCGATAAAAGAGTACGTTTGGAGCCCAGAGATTCGAGAGCATGTACTGACAGTGAATGATACAAGGGGACAATCCCTTCCATGTATCGTTCAATTTAGGACGAATGGTTGGTTAACACCACATACAGTCCTTTAAACGCTTAATGTATGCCGATATGTGAATTTATTTATTTAAAAAAATCTTGCTTCTGTGTCAATGAGAGCAAACTTTACATCACCTTTATTACACTTGAAGGAAGCAATCAATGTTTGAAACTAGCAAGATTTTCATAAATTATTTCAACTGAGTAATAGGAAAAATAATGAATTGAAATTAGTTTACTTGGATTTAACTCCACGATGAAGAAAAACATGCTTGAAATCATTTGATTTTATGGAAGAATTTTACATGATTTTTTCCCAAACTACTTGTTAGTGTAATGAACTTTTTTTCAGCATAGAGTTCTAAATGATGCACACTGTGTGGTTTTTAAAAAACTAGATTATGTAAAACTTGTGTATAACTTTTTTTCTTTGTGAATTCTTAATTTAAAGAAATCCTTCAAAGTAAGAAATAATAAAGTTACTAAAAACCCTTGAAAAACGAATTTGATATATTTATATTTGATATTTTCACAGATTTGATCCAACCGACGTTCGTTAATTGCCCTTCACACAACATAGAGAAGTATGGTTCCGATGTCGGAGCCATAATATTTTGGACACCAATAGTTGCTGAGGACAATTCTGGGAATGTAACTGTCACAAGTAACAAATCCAGTGGAGAATTTATGCCATTTGGAACACATGTGGTTCAATACAATGCCACTGACCCATCTGGAAACACCCATATCTGTCAGTTTACTGTTAAAGTAAATGAAATGCCAAGTAAGAGCTCTTAATTATGAAGTGTAAATTTTGCAATAACTTCATAAATTATTAAAAATGAAAGAACATGCATGTCTATAAAAGAACACCAGAAGCATTACATTTTATTTAAGTTCAAATCATTTTTTTGTTATCTGCTAGGAGCACAATGCAAAAGCCCACCCCAAGTTCTACACGGAATAGTCTCATGCCAAGACAGGAAGACTTTAACATGTGGCATCGACTATTGTTATTCAGGATATATACAGACAAATAATCAGAGTTACACCTGCCAGAAAGGAGAATGGAGACCAAAGTTCTCTTCTGAATTTCAAACATCTAGCTGTTTCAGTAAGTATTATATGTAAGTGTACACTTAACAAATGTATCAAGCATGATCTAGTGGGTTTTTTTTTCTTTCTGAATAAAAATTGGACTGGATTTTTCCTGACTGATTATAGAGCCAGAACCTACTAAATTAGAAAGAAACTACACATTCAGTTTTACGTGTCCTAAGCTGAAGTTTAGTCCACTTAACCTAAGGGACTGTATACGGCAATCAGGGCTTTGTCCATCAGGGGATATTTTACTGTGTGACAAGCCTTTCCAGAGAATTGAGGGAAAACATCTCTCTCCTGAAGATCTTCAGATATGGACAACATTGGAGGGAGTACTACCGTGCGTATTTTGAGGACGTTTCTTTCTATTTCATGCTTTTCTCTTTCTTTTTTAAGGTTTATCTCTGCCCCTTAAAAAAATAATACTACTGATTGTTATTCTAGATTATAGAGAATTGTTTTGCTTTATCCTTTATTTTTTCATGCATTCACATAAAATTTTTGTGAACGTTAAATGGTCGTTGTCTAGTCAGTAGTCAAAAGTATGAATACAAACGAAAAACAAATATTTTTCAAATTTCTAAATCTACATTGTAACTTTATACCTAGGTATCAGGCAAATAAAAATGAGCTCATTAAAAGAATGGATGTCCATGGGATGTCTATAGCCAACTATTTTATTAATGGAACATTTAAAGACTTTTGCCACCAACTAAAATGCCAGTTTGAAAAAATTAAAGCTGATCCAATACGAGAGATTTGTGGTATAGGGACAGTTGAATACATAATGGAAGGAAGAAAAACGTGTAGTAAGTACGAATATTTTATATTTTAAAAATCATTTACGAATACATGAACTAGTCTTATGAAATCATTTTGTTCATTGACCTCTATTTACATATGCGGGCGTTTATTCTTGTGCAAATTTACTTGAGCACAATATTATAATATCAAAAAAGTGAAACGTAATTATCATAATTCAATCAATGTATTGCAGACATATTACATTAAATTCTTTAATGTATGTATTAGTGTATGGAATATGTTGACAGGAAAATGTGGTCCAGGTTGGTATTACGACGGCGGTGATTGTGTGCAGTGCTCTGAAGGATTTTATCAGGACCAGTTTGGACAACAAACATGTGAAAAATGTCCTGAAGGAACTACATCAGTGATAGGAACTTTGGTCAAATCAGAATGTAATTATATTATATAAAATTTTATTATTTGTGTTTCCGAGTACATATTCTTTCCACATTTCTTCCATGTAAATTATTTATTTGTTTTCGTAAAAAATCGCTCTTTAAGAGAAACTTAAAAAACAAAAAGCAAATCCTTATTGACAATTTTTATTATCAAGGTAATATAAAAGTGATTGTGGAAAAGCAGGCATCCTCTTCTTCCTTCAACACATTGGCTCTGATAGGAATAGCCATATCTGGTTCATTGTTGGTGGTCTTTGTAATTTTGGTTGTATTGGTCAATAAATGGAGAATGTCTGCAAACAAAAAGAATTCAGATGATAATACCAGAGGAAGTCCGGACGCTCTATCAAACACCGGTGGTAACGAACCCCAATCTGAAGTCTATGACGAAATAAAGGATGAGGTAGGTACATGTGCAATTGAATAATCGTTGAATTTTTGTAATACACTTTAACGAGCTATTTTATCAATAAGACACTTTTTATCTGAATTGTAGGTGCTTGAGGGATATGTAATATACAAGCCAGGTGAAACAGTATCAAGTGGTGTTTATGAAACTCTACCAGGAAAACAGCGTGTTGAAAACCCTTACACGAGAATAAGTTGGAGAAATTACTGATTTGTAACGAGAACTGGAAAAATTACTGATTCGTAATAAACAACTGACATCATTAAATATACATTGTAGTTAAAAAAATTTATGTACATGTACATTGTGTAAGTAAAGTACCGGTGGTTCTCATTTACCCATTCTATATAATTTACTTATAATAACAGAACATCTTTCCCCCCTCTCTTGAAATCTACATTTTAATAAGCTTAAGGTAAGTCACTCGTCAGCTTTTTAGAAAAGTTCACGCAGAAGCTTTTACTTCAAAACTACTTATTAAAATTCAATTTTTATAACATATTTAAATTAAACAATGTAAATTTTTTAACATTCAATGAAAAAACTTCTCAAAAATCTACAAAGAAGCAAGATTTATGAGGGACTATTTCTTTTGGTGGAAGGATATTTAGCAGAAAATTCTGCAAATCTGCACATTAATAAAATTCAATGTAATGGAAATTTAGCCTCACATACTTTTACTCAGAGAATATTTTCCGTTTTGATATTGCTAAAAATATTTAATATAGGTCTTAATTTATATTTTTAGACTAAGTTTTACACCTTCCCTCAACAATCTTGTCCAAAAAATGAAAATATATTTAAGAAGTCAAGATCAAATTTACAATATTTTTTGCCTGAAAATCACATATTTTGACAAATATTTCAAAATTAACATCACTGACCCCACTTTTTTCTTTCATTATTTTAAACTACTCGATACTTGTGACTGATCAGCACTAAAGTTTTAAAAATTTTTATATAAGATAATTTTTTATTGCCTATTAAGTTTTTTAATTCCCTAAATATGTTATTTTTTTAGTGCAAAAAGGTCACACAATAATTTACGCGTATTAATTTGCAAGATTTGTTTAATTATAAATATTTTTTTTATTATTTTACGTAAATTAATATTATATTTATTGCCATGCTTATATTTGATTAAATATAATAAGGGTTAAAGTAATTAACCAAAGAGATGAAATTTAATTGCAAAAAGGTCAACTTAAATGTACCGTAGATCAGTAGGATGCACACTGACCCCCTATTTTCTTTGCGATTTTGAGTTACACTTTTTGAGTACTTATCCAAAATATACTTCTCAAAAAATCCTTGATATAACAAATTTCAGGAGTGACTTACCTTAAGACGGCTATTTTGCACATTGAAAACACTGCATAAATTGTTAACGTAAACATACACCAAGTTCATTTCCTATGCAATAACTACAGCCTTTAAAACTTCTTCTATTGAAAGACGAATTTGTGATTTAACAGGCAAGTGATATCTGTGAACAAAACATTATCCAGTCAGCTTGTATAAATCAAATATTTCGTAATAAGTTTTGTGTAATATGGTTTTCATATCATTGACTATGGCATGAAAATTTTGTGATTTATTTGCTAAAATTTAATAATGTTAATTAATTCATAACATGTGTTAATGCAATAAACAAATATTTACTAAAATTTGAAATTTGGATTAATCTGCAAAAAGGGAGGTTTTCAAATGCACCTTTTGAAAGACCAAGGGCAGTGCAAACTAGGCCAACAATATCAACCAAAGAAAACAATGGTTTGAAAGAAAAATAACCCAAATCAATATCTAACATTCATGAAGTGTCCTTGTCTTTCTTTCGGCTTTTGATGTACTTACAGAGTGATCATACATGTATGGGATTCATACATGTTTCATTCGCACAACATGTTTCAGAAATTATACAAAACACCTGCTGCAAAATATTTTGTTTCTAAATAACAAGCTTAAATAGACCCATCTATAATCAGCTTGAAAGAAAGATACCGGGTACTTTTATCAGAACACTAAGTTTTTTATGTTACAATAAACAAAGAAGAGTGTGTGTGTGTGTTAGTGTTATATTCAAAGTATTATTCTGAACGCTAACAGCACTTCTTCTACAAATAAAACACAAGCAATTGCGCCCTGTTTTAAGCAGACTCATTCTTGTATTCACACAAAGCAAAATTCATTCAAAAAATTCTAATTGGAAAGAGAAAGCGTATTGGTGTGGCCTTAAGTTCAACATTTCGATATACATTGTACCTATATAATAAGACTACATAAATCAATATTCATTTTTAATCAAAGATTGATTCGATATATCCTTTTGAATTTGATGGAATGTTATTAAACATTGAATCATCATTTTTTGAAAGATGCAGTCTCATAACTGCAATGGTGTGTGCAAACAATTTGAGTAACGCGCGTTATGAAAATTTTTTTGCGCACATCATTGCAGTTATTAGACTGCATCTTTAAAAAAAAGATAATTCAATGCTAATATTTACATTTTTTATCCCCTGTATTTTTCCGCGATTTTGATTTTTTTAAATTTAAAACTCCTGGCTTATCCTTCATGTAAGTTGCAATTGAAAGTTCCAACAGCCTTTCGAACAGCTTAATCCGGAAAGGAAAATAGTGCACAATGATAACAGATAACAATAATCAAAGTTTTATTTATTTTTTCTATCTAAAATGATAAACTATATTTTTGCAACAAAGAAATACAGATGAATCGTATAACACATACATTCTTCACTTTATTTAAACAATAACGACGTAGTCCCTGTATTCAGAATACACCAGACAGACTTTGGTGATTAGGTCTTTATGTTATGTGTATATTATCACTTGTAAATTTACAATGGTTATTATTAGGGTCAAACAAAGCAAATGTAAATATAATAAAATATACTTAACACAGAGCCTAATACGTTTCTTTTAACAAAAAAAAAATCATGCTAAATGAGATGCACATTGGGTTTACATGTACATAACTCATCTAGTTGAAATTAAACTCATTTTGTTTCAAATATTTCAACAATCCAAGTAAGCTTTTGAAAATTCTTTAATTGCACGCTATATTGATCTTTTTTTTTTTTTTAAAACAATTAACATATTACTGAAATAATATTCTAATATCAATATCGGTACTGATACCCTTCAAAATTGAACTGTTACTGAACAAAATAAAATGAAATATGACAGATAAATTTTCATCAATATTTATTCATTTATTCAATCCAACATCATGATGTATATTATGTAGATAATAATTGATTTTCAACTAAACTTACGGTAGCTAATTATGCATTTCGTTTGATGATTTTAGAATATGCGGAGCGATGCAGTATTGAAAGATATATCTGGGAAAAATATGCCCGCACTCCTTGTATTTTCATTAGCCGTACATTATTTGAAGGAGGAACTTTTATCAACTTTAACAACGAGAGGAACGGGAAAGAATGTCAGTCTGGGGGATATAAAATTTATTCTAACTGTCCCTGCCATATGGAGTGATTCATCAAAACAGTTTATGAGAGAGGCTGCAGTAATGGAAAATATATCTAGATAATTGTTTTGTTTCTTTTATTTTCTGTTTAACGTCATTTTCGAGAATTTTTCATTCATATTTAAACACATCCACTAGCCTTTGGAGTGCACTCTACACTCACTGCCTTGATGTGAGGGATACATGTATTTGTGCCAATATTTACTGCGACACTGGACCTCGGTTTTGTCTGTCTCTATGTCGCACCATCAATAAGAACTCATGACGTCAGGAACAACGTTTACCGATGAAAATTATATGAGCAAACGCTGTAACCACTGCGCCATACGAGCGACGAGTTTCACGATTTGTCTGGAATTACTTCCCTCCAAGTGTATGTTATTTTACACGTGTCCCATTCGAATTTTCTTTCATATCCATACATGATAGTGAACTCACAATACACAGGTTATAGTCCTATACTCGGTACTCGGGGAAAGTCAGGAGTGCGGGATCTACATCATGCCAACATCAATTGTGACAGTTTCAAGATTAGTCTGCAAAAGACCCGTGACTTTCACTTTTGCCGAGCGCGTGCTTGGCAAAAGATAAGTCAAAACCTATGTTTAAAAAATTACCTGTTGTTAGGTTTGAGGAGTATTATGGTTCCGTTACGTGTTTGTCCCTGAATCTGAAGTACATTTTGCTTCCTTGCTTGTGACTACAAAATCACACTGTATGTGATGCAGGATTCTGTGGCAGAGAGTTCAATCCTTGCACACTAGTTTCCTTGATTTTACTGCCAACAAGAGTTTTCATATGTTTTATTTCATTAGCTACTAGTAACTCAATGACTACCGATTGTAAAGCTTGTATTGTACCCACACAGAAAGGGGGGAGTGGTTCTTCGATGAGCTTATGCGAGTACATAATTTTCCATTCGACGTCTTGAATTCGAGGAGGCTAGACTTCCAGTCCGTTGGTTTGTAGACAGTTTGGATAAAATGAAATCTTTCTATCTTTTCAGCTTTCGTTGCAAAAGTTGTTTGATTGCAACTAAGGAAGGCAGATATGGCACGCCAAATTCACAAAAATGAGCTAAACCTAGTTTCACAATTGATAAACTAGGTTTATCGACTGTAAACTATAGTTTACAAACCGTGAACTATAGTTAACGATTCGTTAACTATAGTTTTCATCTGTAAAACTATATTTAACGGTTGTTAACTATAGTTTACGAATGTTTATCTAAGTTTCTCTGTCTGAATAAAATGTTTACAATAGATTTTGTTGATAATCATAGATTCACATCTGTAAACTATAATTTATGATTGTTAACTATAGTTAAGAATTGTAAGCCATAGTTTACAAATCATGAAACTGTATTTATCAGACAATCTATGTTTTGCGATCGCAAATGATTGTTTTCGGTGTTTAATGTTTATGAAACATGAATTATCGCATTAAGTATGGTTTACAAATGTAAAATATAGATTAACGTTGTTAACTATAGTTTACAGTCCGTAAACTATAGTTACAACCAATAAAGTTAGTTTAGCGACTGTGAAACTATGTTTTGCTCATTTTTGTGAATTTGGCGTGCTAAACATAGTTTCACAATTGATAAAGTAAGTTTATCGAATGTAAACTATAGTTTACAAACCGTGAACTGTAGTTAACGATTCGTTAACTATAGGTTTTCATCTGTAAAACTATATTTAACGGTTGTTAACCAAAGTTTACGAATGCTAATCCAAGTTAATCTGTCTGTAATATAACGTTAACAATAGATTTTGTTGATAATCATAGATTCATGTCTGTAAACTATAATTTACGATTGTTAACTATAGTTAAGAGTTGTAAACCATAGTTTACAATCGTGAAACTGTATTTATCAGATAATCTATGTTTTGCAATTGCAAATGATTGTTATCGGCGTCAAGTATAGTTTACGGTTGTGAAACATAGATTATCGCGTTAACTATGGTTTACAGATGTAAAATACGAGGGTTGTCCCAAAAAGTCGTAGACAATGTCAATAACTTTTATAACACGCAACTAATACTAACCAAATTTTGCATATACATAATACATTCAATGTTCTTTAAAATTGTGAATTCTAAAATATATATCTTTCATATTAATTATATTGGGACGATTTATATGAAGGCCGATATGGGCTGTCGGCACACGACCAAAATTCGGAATAATTTACGCATATAACTATTACATTTGTTTTTATTTCTTTGGTACTATGTAAAAGATTGAACTAAAATTTAAATCACTGAAACCAGAATCAAAATCTTAATAATATGTCAAATTTTCATATAAATAGCATTAGAAACAGACGATTGGTGGCATGATTTTCAAAGTGTTGTTCGAATTGAGATTGATGAAAATGACGTCGTCGAACGCGTACTCGGCGCACGGAAATGTAATAAATTGTTTTTGGTATGTTTTATATTCATCAGAGACGGGAAAAAGAGTACCGAAATGACATTACACACTATCTTTTTTTATAGAAAAGTTGTTTTTTATAGCATGAGATTCAAAGATAGTTTTTCGTCTAAATCGAAAAAAAGTTATTGCATGTAAAGTAGGGAACTGATTGTTTAACGCAGACATTTGGGAACGTTCTGGACCATGAACGTCATCAAACAATGTGTATTCTCTGCTGCCTAAAATGCAAGATGATCTTTCAACTAATTTAATTTTGACTAAAACTTGAATCTGCTTAAGAAAACGGACAGTAGTGAATTTAAAATATTCCCTTAGTCAAGAGTGGTTTTTCACTATGAAAAATATTCATTTGGATGTTAATAGCCTCATGTGAAGCAGAAAAAGGGACCATGACGTTATGAAAGACGTAAATTACGCTTGCTTTCGTGCGCCGATGTACAGTTACATGGTTTCTTTATTTTTTCATAGTTTTCTTGTTAGAAATACATGATCATAAAATGTTACTCTTTGCTATTGCAAGAAAAGAAATTTGATTTAGCCAAGAGAGAATAAACTATGTTCCCTGTCTACGACTTTATGGGACGACCCTCGTATAGATTAACGTTGTTAACAATAGTTTACAGTCCGTAAACTATAGTTTACAACCGATAAACCTAGTTTATCGACTGCGAAACTATGTTTTGCTCATTTTTGTGAATTTGGCTCGCCATAGGCAGAACATTCTTGCCTTTTTAGAGGCCGCTTAAAACATCCATTTCCGCTAAATATCTCTCCAAATTTATTTGCAATTGTTTCCTTATTAAGGTGACTGTATGTGTTAGGGTTTACGATAGCTATGTCATTCGCTGACTCGTGCTTGAGTCAAAAGGAAAGTGTACAGTGGTATTCACAACAACAAAATTCTCCTCGTTTTTCATTCACAAGGTGAAACACTTCCTTTAACTTTGGCTTAGTGGTGGCTTGCACTCCTTAAGTTTTATTAAAGTCCTTCGTGGGTACCTAATGGTGGCTTTATCGCTTACATGTGCTTAACGGTAGCTTTGAGACGATCTCTAGGCCAAACTTATAGGTGTTTAATGTCCAAAGTCCAATAAACTACCATTAAACTACATATCATCACACAGTCTATGAAATCAAGTGCTTATGGATAAAACATTATCCTATCACGGAACAAGTTGCGAAGAGCTACAGTAAATTTATTATTTTTTTTTTCTAATTTTTAACCTAACAAGATGATTGTAATCTTCTTTTGACATCATTCTTAAAACTTTCATGAAAATCCATCGACGCATTCACGAGAAATCGTTCAGTGTGAAACAACTTTTTGATTTACATGTATGTTACCAATTTCTCGATGTTATTTGCAGTTTTAATTTATAAGCACGAAAAAATGAAACTTAACAGATAACACTCTATATTCTTTTTATTACTAAGAATATATCCTCCAAAGAGAAAGATGATAAAAGCAGATTAGAGTTCTTTAAAATATACTTCGGATATTTACGGTTATCTTGTGTCAAAATAATCGCAAAGTCTTTCTTTATTTCAGGCCGGTTTGCCCAATGAACAAGTAATTTTGACCTTAGAGCCTGAAGTAGCTTCAGTGTATTGCTTAAAAGTTCCTTTTGAAAACATGCCTTTTGGTGAAGTATCTAACATGAAAACACCAGGATACCAATATTTACTGGCTGATATCGGAGGTATACATATACTTTTTAAATCTGCGATCTAGATATATCCATAGTGAATATTAAATATTTTATAATTCTCAAAGATGTGTTTCTCAAAGATGATTTCTTTCTGCCCCCTGCTTTAACTAAAACTTCTGTCTTCCTGTCTGTATGCAGCACTTTTGTTTCTGCGCAATAATTTGAGATGCCTTTGATCTTTTGCTATGAAATATCAACTCCCTGCCAAGGACATAACATCATAAATTCTTTCTAAAATATCGTTTTCATGCGATAAATTCTTTGCAATGGAGTGTGCAGCACCCCAACACCCTTCTCCCCCCTCCTCCCAACAAGATCTGCACATGCTCTTCTCTTCAAGTCACCTGATTAAACCCGGATGACCTATGACAAACTGTTTTCGTCCGTCGTCTTGCGATGTCTGTGTTAACATTTGAAAATTTTCATTTTCATCTCTGCAACCTCTCAACCAATTTCAAACAATGTGTGCATAAGGCATTTTTGGGTCAAGTAATAAATGCAATCTTGAAATATCTCCTTCTTTACTCTATGACATCAAGCAGCCAAACAGTCGGCAAGATTATAATCCGCGTTGAATCGTCTACCAAAATTGCGAAATTCATGACACAAGGGCTAAGGATTCTAGTACTAGTGCGAATCTATATATATGCTAGTATTATACTGAAAATGGATTATTTTTTGAAAATTTTTTCCTGTAACCAAGCACATAGTTATATTGAACAAGATTGTCTGGGTCAGGGGTGCTGGGGCTACTTGGTGGGACTCTTGATTCTGTAATGAAAATGAATAAATTCTTTGAAAATCGTCTTCTCTGCTCCTGGTTATTAACAAAAAAATCAAGTACATAGGTATGATGAGCAAGAGTGCCTATTTCGGAATTTTGAATTTCATGACCCCAGGGTCAAGAGTTTTGGTGTTAGGGTGGGGCTCTATTGATTATATTGTGAAAATGCATTAGTTTTTTGAAAATCTTCTCTACACCTGGGTATTAAATAATCAAACTCAATACATAGTTATGATGAGCAAAATTGCCTCTTCAAAAGTTATGAATTTTATGGGCCCAGGGTCGGAGTTTTGGTGATAAGGCAGGCCGGGCTCCTCTGATTACTTAGTTTATAGTGAAAATGCATTAATTTCAATCTTTGAAAATTTTCTTCTCTGCTCCCGGGTACTTATTAAAATTTTTAAGTACACAGTTATAATGAGCATGGATGCCTCTTCGAAAATAGTGAATTCCATGCCACCAAGACCAGGTGTTATGGTTGGGCTCTATTTATTATATTTAATAAAAATGCTTTATTTGAAAAGCTTATCTGCTCCAGGTTTTTATCTAATTAAAGGAAGTGCATGGTTATGAAAAGCAAGAATGCCTTTCTTAATATTTTGAAATTCATGGCCTCACAGTCAGTTGTTCTGATGACGGGGACAGTCAGTGGTTTTTGTATAGGGGGAGGAAGCTTTATTGATTTTATAGTGAAAAGGCATAAATTCTTTCCAAAAATTGTTCTACTCCTGGTTATAAGTTAAAAAAATGTACCGTTTTGTAGAGCAAGGATACTTTTACAAGAGTTATAAAACTTGTGGTCCAATGGGTGTTTCTCAGAGAGAACGATGTTCCTGTCAAAGTTTTGGTTTCATTTCAATCTAATTTTGCAGACAATTAGATAGAATAATACGATCAATTTTGTTTTAGGTGAAAGTTATTGTCATTGTTTACTTCGATTGTATATAACTGATTGAAAATTTTTTTTTTCAAACAAAGAGGTACATTTTAAATTTCATAAAATTTCAAAGGGACTACGTTTAATATAATTTCAAATATAAGGTGGCACAGCAGACTTTAGTGTTCATGAAGTGAATCAAGATGGAAGTGTGACGGAGATCTACACGGCAAGTGGCAGATCCTATGGTGGTCAAGATGTCAATGAACGTTTTCTTGAAATGCTGCTGCATATATTCGGGAAACCTGAAATCAAAAGATATGGAAGAATACCTGAGTATCTGCAGAAGTTTTGAAAATAAAAAACGCATAGTTTCTGAGGAATATTTGGAAAATTTTAGGCTAAAACTTCCCACTGAAATACTAGATGAGTGCAGTTTGGATATTATACAGGAAAACATTCGCAGTTTCTACAACGAAGACCTTGTATCCA
Source organism: Saccostrea glomerata (assembly GCA_003671525.1). NCBI lineage: Eukaryota > Metazoa > Mollusca > Bivalvia > Ostreida > Ostreidae > Saccostrea > Saccostrea glomerata. The sequence continues at coordinate 132,858 of PRKT01001013.1, read as the reverse complement.
TACAGAAAGGGAAATTGAAAATCAGTTCTTCATTAATGAAAATGTTTTTGACAAATCTCTAATGAAAATAAAGGATCATATTCATGCGAACTTATATCTCGAAATTCAAATGTAACAAGCATTTTGTTAGTCGGTGGATATGGCGAGTCAAAGCTTTTACAAAGTGAATTGAAGAAAGGATTCCCAGAGAAAAACCTAGTTATTCCACAAGACTGCGATTTATCAGTAGTAAAAGGAGCAGTTTTGTATGGTTATTATCCTCTTACAATATTCCAACGAAAAATGCGTTTCTCTTACGGCGTTGATGGTTATGCTCCCTTTGAGAAAGGCAAGCATCCCGAGCATAGAAAAATTACGCTTGCATCTGGCGATGAACACTGTGAAGACGCATTTGATGTGCTTGTAGCAAAGAATGCAACTATTCCAACAACTGGATTAACGATTTCAAGGACTTACTGTACTGTTTCATCAACACAGAAATCTATGGATGTTAAAATTTACAAAACAGAAGACGAAAACCCAATAATAGTAGATGGAAAATGTTCATTTTTGAAGCGCATTTCAATTCCACTTCCAGAATACTCCGGTAGAGAGAGAATTGTGGAGCATGATTTTACATTTGGTTTGACAGAAGTAAAACATCAAGCAAAGATTCTTGAAACTGGACAATGTTTCCTAAATACCTTTGATTTATTGTAGACAAATACCCGTGTATCTATATGTATATACACTAGTATATAAATATCAAATTTTTAACGACCTGCAGAGAGAATATGTTCAGCCTAGATGAAATTATTGGCGGGTTATTTGTTCGTTTATGTACATGTAGTTCCTTGACCGAATCTTACGAAAGATAACAACTCTTTTCATACATCAGATATCGGATGTAAAGACAATGTCTAAATGGTTGAAAGTCTTTCAAGTCCACAGTTTAACATGGGATCGATTTCAACACCATACAGAGAGACGTAAGTGTAGTCACGAGCACCAGTCTTACAATAAACCTTTAATACACGATGCCTCTTTTGATTCATTACTATTTTGTGTCATTTATAACAAATATGTCTACATAACATTCGTTACAAACTTTATTCAGTTCCTTAGAAACTTTTAAATATGTAGCCTACTTGAAAAGGTCATAGAGAGTCAGAGTCATTTTCTTGATTTCCCGACACCAGATCTGTGGTTATCACATAAATATTCCGTCATCAACAGCTTTAAAATGTACGACTTTTCAACTTTATGTACAACCATATCCCACGATTAATAAAATCCAGACTCTTTGATATCTAAAAAAAAAGAAAAAAAAGGAATCCTTGTCATTGGTCATTTGCAGAATTCTTTTGTTAAAAACATTCTGATAGTACGCATAAATACTCTGAAGTTGATATTAAAAGAAGCTTGAATTTTATATTACCAATTTGTAGTTTTTGGAGACCAAGTCGGCTAAAAACCCATAAAGTGAGAAAAGATTTGAGTCAAATTTTGATTTTGAAAAGCTCTATATTTTTAACACAAACATGGACACTACTGAAATTTGCAGGTATAATTCTTTAGTTGAAACATATGAGAATAGTAAAAATTTTGATTTGTTAAAAAAATTTATTTAAAAAAATGTTCTTTTTTGAAGCCCATTTCACTTCCACTTCCAGAATACTCAGGATGAGAGAGTTGTGAAATAAAGTATGATCAATATGAAATTAAGAACTTGACTTGTCTTCATTCCAAATGCATCCTCAATTTATCGTATGTTAAGCTCTTACTTCAAAGATACAACGGATGTGCAAGTTTTAGCACTTTAAAAGATAATTCCTTGTAGAAATCCCTTTTTACTGCTTTTCAATTTACTTGAGTATACTGTGAATATAATTTGGAATGTTAATAAAGAATGATATTGCATGCTAAAGAATTAAGTACCGATGATAAAAATAAACTATTGCCAAAAAGTTTGAGAATAACAACTTGGGTCATGTTAAGTTGAATAAAATGAATAAATTTAACCGCGTAGTTTTTATTTTTTTTATTGATAGTTGCGCAAAAATGTAATTTGAAGTGAAAAATTATTGTATAGATTTATATTTAGTATGATTTCAGAAGGATAGAATTTTGAACTGCAGATAAGGTTTACAATTTCTTTATGTTCTAGTAATTTATTATTTGCATCATTTGCAATTAAATCAGGTCAAAAAATATATACCAATCCAGGCATCCATATTTTTGTTTGTATTTGGTTTGGTAGGGCGGTAAAAAAGTATAGATACAAAAAGACTATATTTTTGAAATACAATAAAAGTGGTCGATTCTTGCTTTGACTGGACCTCTACTGGACATATATAAATGTACAAATATTTTTTCACTGATATTTCATTAAACAAAGTTGTACCTGTAACAACTAGAGGGTTTTCCACAGCCAACCTGATTTTTTTTAAAAAATGTATAAATTCAATTTTTAAAACGGTAAAAAAACATGATATTTTTTTCACGTAGTTAAGAAATTCATTTTTGGTTGTTGGTACATGCTGATTGCCTATGCAGGGAGATGTATGGACTATCCAGGATCCTTTTAATCACCTGTGTATTGTGTGCGCTCAAGCGGAAAGTGATTTCATGTTTCGTAGTTGATGTATACTTCACAGTAGTGCAGAACAATGTGTTTGTGTTTATAAGAGTCTATTCAATGCAACAAGTAGATATAAAGTAGATAAAAAGACACTTATAAAAAATAACAATAAAAATTAATCATTAAGCGGGGGCCCCCTAAATTCGCCACTGTGTACAAAATAATATAAAACCGAAAGTTACGATAAAAAGGTCTGATGCACCTTGCTTGTATGATGTAATATGATGACGTTAGTATGTTATGTAGGGTACCAAAATTCTTTGAATTCAGAGATTAATATTATTACATACGTGTGACATTCAAGGGGTGATGATTTATATTTCTTTTCATATAAGTTACTTTTTATCAAAAAAAAAAATGTTTCATTTGTCAGAAATGGCCAAATTTCGGTAAGAGAATGGGTAAAAAAGAATATCCTATCTAAAAATAAACATGGGAACCATCAAAACCTAAATCCTCTTTCTCGGGAGAGACATTAATTCAAGGTTGAAAGAAAATGGGTGCGTCTTTTTTATATTATCAAACATGTTTAACATCTAAAGTATATGAAATCTTAAACATTTGATAATTATAATATTATTGTTAAGATATTCAACTATTTTTTAATGTGTATAATGGAGGTCTTTTAACAAAATGCTTAATCAAAAATGTATTTCTTTTCAAACTTTGCGTTCATTAGACAACATAATAATGTCATTTTTAACCATCTGCCTTCCTTCACTAAAAAATGGCCAATCCAATCATTTGATTGAATTTATAGGTAGTCGTTTGTTTTAATAAACTGTGTACACATTATTATAAGTTAACACAAAGGAATTTCTCAGATTATATATACCATAAATTTTACAGTCCTTCGTTCAATGAGTATGACTGAGACAGTCTTTTTTGTCAAAAGTGATCTTAATTAAGTGACGTTATTTTCACATTGTGGCGTCACAAATAAGAAATAAAACTTTATTCAGCATGTGCCATTTATAGAACTTGTATATGGCTATGTTTGAACCATTTTTTTCTAATCTTAATTGTGGTTTTGTAAATATAGATATAGTTCGCTGCGAACTTTTTGATCAACCTCGTAATTATTTTGCATGCTGACATTTGTGAGTTGCATGTCAACATACCTTTTCGCATGTAAACATAATTTTTATTGTACGGTTTAGGCAGAAATATGCCACCATACAACCATTTAAACTTACCGAGCAAATATCCCCAAACAAGCACACGATATTTGGACAAACACCACCAAATGTTTTCCCTTAGACTTCCATACAAACTTTAGCCCCTCTCACTGACACATGTATTGAATTTCGGGCAGATGACCTTTTTGTCGTGAAAGTTCGAGATATTGGAAAACAAAAAATGCCGGAAAAAATATACCGTCACGCGGCACTTTTACTTTTAATTTCCATTTGTTTACAACTAGGTGCGTTTGACACCAAATGAAAATCTCTAACCAAAGTGCATCCCTCCCTTCAAATTTTTACCTGTAACTCCTATTTACCTCATTGAAAGCCAAGTCTTGATATGAGATTTTTATCAACTTTATTTCACTTGTCAAATACATAACAAGTCTTTTCTCTTATTGACCAATCACGCGCCAGCAAGCATTTTCTCCTACGCACAACTTTGGGTGTCCAAAATGTCTGCGCCCATGTATTTGTTTATGTAGGGGTTTTTCCTATAGAGTAAGAGAAACATTTATAAAAAGTGGTCAATTTAGTAAATTTAGAACACATATCCATTGCTTATCTCACCTCTTGAATATTGGGACTGACAGTCTTAGCTTAAGTACACCATTGGCTGTTACATTTCACACCCAAGTCAATCAGACCAACATCTGTGAAACAGAAAAGATGTCCATAGATTGAAGCATTTTTCTATTTTTCTTTCAAACTTTTGAAATAAAATGATTAATCTAGCATATGTTTTGCTTGTTTTTCTTATTATCTCTAATAATTTCTCACGGTAGATCATGTTAATCATTCAGGGTAGCAGGTACCCGTTATTAATGAAAAATGAAGAAAATCAGGTTTTTGTAAGAAAAAGCTGGGTTATGGAAAGAGTGAAAATTAATGTAGATAAAACAATCAATGGAAAGAAAGAGAATTATATCTAGTTCAAATATACATAAGATTAAAAAAATTCTATCAGCAGTGGGTTGCTGGCATCAGAGAATCAAATACATCCCCACTGAAAATTTTGTAATTTTGAAGGGGGTGACCTACATTTTAGCGAATTTTCATGAACAATTCATGTAATTGATGTTAAATATGTATATTCTCATGAAAGGCAAATATATTCATTTGCATATCATTTCTTTTTATTGACATAATTAATAAATTGATTAAATGCCAAGGGCAGATAAATCATATTGTCTGACTGAATACAGTGCTCAATTGTACGCAAAGTGTTTAAATAACTGCAGTTCTGGGGAAATTTATTTTCTGATAATCTATAAAAAGTTCAAAATAACTTAAATATTAAGAGATTAACTAGATTTTCTAAGAAAACCATACTGTGGAACTCTTAATGAAAGCAAAGGGATCATCCCAAGAGTGTCCATGTGTTGTTCATTGTAAGAGGGTAGGGTTCATTTATCTCTTCCTTCTTGATAATGCATTGCTAAAATACATTTTATTTTATTAAAACATACTGATAAATGCATCTAGTAGATTATATAATATTTTTTTTATTATTTACACCATCTTTTGAATTTTTTTTTAAGCATTTGTGATGTAATACCTTTAAAATAATTATGTTAAAATCGAATTTACTCAGATAATTATTTTAAAAAATATCAAAGAAATTGAAAAAATATAACTGCAGATAAACAAGACTCTTGTTTTTCAAATAAACCAAATTTAAACAAAATTCCTTCATTTTTCAGCATGATTAAAGCACAAAAATCCCCTCCTTTTCTGCAGAATATCAAGATTGGATATGGAGGAGGGATATTCAGACACTTTTTTGATAATTTTTTCAGTTATAATTTTGCATATTTATTGCATTTTCAATGTATTTTCTGCAAAAATATATTGTACTGTAATTTCAATTAAATTTCCTACAAGCAATCTCTAAGTTTCACCAAAAGTATAACTTTTATTTCAAGCCAGCACTGATTACAGGACTGAAACTGGCTTTTCTGCTGGATTATGCCCCTTATGTAAAAACAAAGTAACCTAATTAGTTAACAGCAGTCAAATTTTGTTATAAGTTATTCAATCAACTCTGATTAACACAAATTTGAAAGAGGATTACTCAATCTGTTCCAATGTCTACACTCATAAAATACATGGATTTAAATGAATTTCTCAAACTGCGAGGGGGATATTCATATGTTTTGTGTATTGATGATGCCCATAAATATTGATATTGTATTATTTACAATATTCACAGTAAATTTCGGTATAAATATTTATTTAAAATTATTTTCATGAACATTTATTGAAAATATGAGAGCTAGGGCAAAAATTTTGGCATTTTTTCACTATGTGCAGTCCCCATTGTGAGCCTCAATTTACCCAAACCCTCTAATTTTTAAACAAATAGTCAAAACTAACTAAAATATAATCCCAATGCCAAAAAAAATAGGAACTGATTGATTTTTTTGCTGTAATCAATTTTTATCCATGAAATCATACCTATTCTATAGGACAAACACCACCAAATGTTTTCCCTTAGACTTCCATACAAACTTTAGCCCCTCTCACTGACACATGTATTGAATTTCGGGCAAATGACCTTTTTGTCGTGAAAGTTCGAGATATTGGAAAACAAAAAATGCCAGAAAAAATATACCGTCACGCGGCACTTTTACTTTCAATTTCCATTTGTTTACAACTAGGTGCGTTTGACACCAAATGAAAATCTCTAACCAAAGTGCATCCCTCCCTTCAAATTTTTACCTGTAACTCCTATTTACCTCAAAGAAAGCCAAGTCTTGATATGAGATTTTTATCAACTTTATTTCACTTGTCAAATACATAACAAGTCTTTTCTCTTATTGACCAATCACGCTCCAGCTAGCATTTTCTCCTCCGCACAACTTTGGGTGTCCAAAATGTCTGCGCCCCTGTATTTGTTTATGTAGGGGTTTTTCCATTTATGATGTTATTCTAAAAGGACGATATTAAATAGAACAATTGACCTTGCCCGAGAATATGCGAGAATTTGTAAAAGCCTGACAAAATGGAGGAATTGGAACAGGCATTCAGGCAATATGTCACGGAGGAACTTTTGCTTCAAAAGCAATCTTTAACACACGGTGAATATTTTTAAATCCATACATTTAATGGTCCTTTAATGATAAGTCAACCGAATTTCTACTTTCTCTTTACTGTTTTTTTTTTTAAATTCATGTCTGTAGTTTGGACTGAATATAAATCTACATACTGTCTTTGAAATTTTAAACTTACTTTTATTACTCCCTTTTGTAAAATTTAACAATTTAAAAATCCTTTCAAAATGCTTTGCATAGGAAAGAGTGTACGTTCAAATGCCTGAACATATTTTTATGCTTTTGCTATATTTCATGTAACAGGACCGACTCCTACTAAGCAAATGATAGATTTCTATACCAGGGAACTTTAGAAATACCTAGATTTTGCAATAGGCACAGAGGAAGATGTTAAATTGCGGAGAGAAATAATTAGAGTCTATGTGGAGGTTAAGAATGTTAGTCAGATAAGTGATCAATTCATTTCTGGAAGTGTAGCTGAAGGATTTAAATTTCCTTGGAGTGATCTTGATATAATGTGGTCCTTCGCAGTTGGAACTGTTGTCATGGAATTAGAAGGGTTCACATACTCTAGATATGTTAAATTCATTGCAAGTGACATTGGTTGCAAACCAAGCTTCTGTAAACTTGTGCAGTATCCTTTTATTGGTTTAATGAAAAGGTCTGGTAAAGTGTCTGATGACGAGTGTCTTTCTAGGAATAAATTTTTTGAAGAGTGTCACAAATACAGCATCAATAAATGCACCGATAGCACATTAGCCACAGACCATGTATTTCATCATACATCTCGAGGGAATACGATGTTTGCCATAGCTTTCCAATACACCCAATTTCCTCAAATAAGATTTTAAGGAATTTTTCAACAAAATTTTGGAATAATTTAAAGTCACATCTGATAGAGAAACGTGTTACTTTGATGCATGTTGTTCCAAAAGGTCCCAAAAAAGGCGAAGTGAAAGGCATCCAGTGGCTGAAATCGTTCTGTGCTCTTGAGCAACACATTGTTCATTCACTAAATCACGTTCAATTTTGTTGTTATGGTTTATTAAAAATTGTTATCCATGATAAAAAGAAAAAGCATTGTGAAATGCATGACACTCTATGTTCATATCATTATAAGACAATCCTGTTTCATGTTTTGGAGGATATACATTCCGATTTTTGGATTCCTAGAAATATACTCAGCTGCTTTTGGATTTGTTTTACACGCCTAGTCTTATTTGTGAGTAAAGGTGTTTGTCCTAATTATTTTTTCCCAGAATGCAACCTTTTTCTCCAAGGAGAGACTTTAACGAAAAAAAGCAAAATTAAAGAAATTCTTTTAGATGTCCTGAAATCAAACCCATATTATCTTGTAGATGTAACTAGAATTTCATCTCTTGATAACCCTGCCCGTTTGGTGCAACAAACATCAAAAAGATTACGAGACCTCATTACGTTCTCTATGGCATTGACGAATGTTAAAGGGTACCAGACAACCTTTCAGAAATGTATGCTTTCCATTGTAAAAATATTTAAGTTTTTAGAAAGTGAGAAAGACGAACGAATAGTTGCATCGCTGAAATATCTATTCATCAGTGTAATGAAAAGAGCTGGGGTCATTCTTTATGAAAAGTTTGTTCTGACTGGTTTTACCCAGTACTTACTGTCAGCGGAGGCAGCCTTCATTTTGGAACGGGATTTTCTGGCATCTGGGGGACTATTCTTAGCTACACTGTGGTATTGCCAGGGAAAATATTACTCTGCAATAGAAGTGCTCTGTCACGCTCTCGACAAATTATCCGATAGTGTACTCATGCATATTATTTATAATAGTTTCCTATTGTGTGATATTGACAAACCTAGGTGCAATTTTACGCATCTTTTAGAAAAATATTTCTCATGGTTTATGTACTTTCCTAGAAATAGCTGTAAATGTTATCCCGAGGATCTTAAAAGTGATGTTCGTGTTTGTCCGATGAATGACTTCGTAATGTATGAGAAATCATATGCCTTGTTTTTTGATGTTTTTTTTTTGTCAACTGGAGATGGGACAAAGCAGGAATTGTAAAAATACACAAACTGTGTGACTCTTACAAAGATATACGTTTTTGTTTGCTGTATTCTCAAGCTCGTGAAAATTCTATGAAATTATCACTGATAGCCAAACGAAAATTAAAACACAGAAAAGAAGACAAATAACAATGTAATACAAAAAATGATTTAAAAATCATATGATTGTTACAATTGATGCTTTTCTGTAGAGTCAATGCATGACCATTTTTCAAATCTATAGTTAAGTGAAGAATGTAACATGTAACAACAACACTAACTTAGCAAATTCCTGATGTTATATTAAAAAAATTGCAGGTGGAAACAAATGTAATGTGTGTTATTATGTAAATAAAATGCATTGTATATCACTTTAAATGCTTATATCTCAAATTTTGGTACACTTTAAAGCATTTTGAAAACAGTTTAGAATTCATGGATAATAATTATAGACATTTCTTTACCAGTATTGCCAAGAAATTTATGGAAAAAATCCAATTATTCGAGGAATGTGTCGACAGACCTTAAAGTAAAAACAAACCATCACCATAATAATTTTTTGGATGAAATACATGTACTTAATTAAAGCTTCTTATTTTTAATCAGTTTAGAAAAAACAAGAAGTAAGAAAATCCATTTATATCATTTTTATTTTTTTAAATAATATGTATATCCAACAGAGAGTTCATTCAAGTTTGGTTCAGTCGTTGCCTATGTGGGTAGGTGAAAGAACTCGATATCGGGTCAAAATAGTTTTGTTTGTTGTTTGTTTAATGTCCTTCTCGAGAATGATTAACTCATCTTGGGACGCCACCACTTTCCAGTAAAGACCGCAGATCAAATCTATACTCGGCCCTCAGAGCCGATGCAGCCTCCGAAAAATTCCACTTGGTCGGCCAATTCTCTCTCAATGCGGCACACCAACTGAAAATATAGGTCAATACTGTGGTCATTTCCTGGTGCACATAAATTGTTCAGGAACAAATTTCATACATCAAAGACACGTTTGACTTAAAACAATGAATTGAATCTTTGATTGTACCTGGAAGTTTCATCCTGGTTACTTATAATGTGACCAGCGTGTACACTGACATTGAATTTGATGAATTGCTATGTACATTCTGTCGAAACAGCATATTTGTTAGACAATTCTCATCTGGAAGTACCTCAACCTTGCAGTTCTGATCTTATCCTTTTCTCCGATGTTTCGAGTTCAACGGACGATACTACAAACGAATTATTAGCACAGGGATGGGGCACTCCCGTCACTATAAATTACATATATATATATATATATATATATATATATATATATATATATATATATATATATATATATATATATATATATATATATATATATATATATATATATATATATATATATATATAAGACATCGCTGATGATGTAATATCTTAATTTCAACATGCCGACAAACTGATTTAGAGATGAGGGCTTTATTCTATTTAATGGAAGCCTGGATGATATTTAAGAATTTTTTGACAAAGAGAATTCTTGTCACGAATATTTGAGATTTACTTATGAAATATCTCACACCAGTGTCAATTTCTAGGGCACTACTATTTACAAAGGAACAAGATTCTTAGATAGCCAGCGATTAAACATTCGCTAACATATTAAACCTACTAACAACTTCTGATTCTTGCAAGACAAAGTGCTCATAGTCCATCAGTTCTCAAGGGCTAATTAAAGGAAAATGTACCAGACATATGAGAAATGCTAGTGATCAAGCTGTACTGCAATTACCCTGAAAGATATCAAAAATCATCAAAAGGGTAAAACACTCAGAAATTGAACCTCTTATGCGAGAAACTATTTCTGCAAAAAGAATGGATATTCAAAAAAAAAATTCAAAGAAGAAAAAACAAAAAGGCTGTACCTAACGTAATGGTCACCAAGTTCAACTCATGTATTTAAGGGTTAAAGAAACGACTTAGGAAATATTGGGCTTACATACTAGATGACGATGTATGCAAAGAACTATCCCCCATGTTTGCATACAGTAAACACAAGAAAATAGAGGATCTTATCATTAAATTCAAATTAAAATCAAATGAAGTGCATAAGGTAAACCCCTGATGAGGGGTGAGTAATCACTTATATGAAATGATGTACGTGTGCTTTATAACCCACCGAATCACTCTTAATTATACATATGATATTTTGACATATGAGCAACTGACCAAATGCTTCATTAAAAGGACTCAATGTGTCAAAATCATGTCTTTCTTTTGATTTCTGTAGCATACGAAATTATGAGTATATAGTAAGATATGACAATTAAACTGCAAGAAAAAACAGCACGATATAAGTGCCGGAAAAACAGAGGCTGCATCTACCGTTTCGTTGTTTTCGTGTTTGTCATGGTCACCTCGTTTTTATTTTTAGCTCAAATTTGTAAACAACATTAAAGTGGAACATGCAAAGGCGAGAAATAAGTTCTAACAACGCTTTTTTTTTTAGATGCCTCTTAATTTTTGGTCCACTCACATTCCTGCGCACCCGAACAATGGGATGGAAGAGGTATTGGGCAATGTTTTCGGTCTGGGGCATACAAAAATATTTTTTATTTTATTTTTCTCCCTAAAAATAGAATTCTTAGATTCTGAAACCTGTAATTTTCTGAAACCTTGTACTTTTAGGAATTGAACAAAATTAACAAGGGTCATGCAAAAATTCTACATTTGTCAATTTTCCCCTTTGTGCGTCACAATGCCGCTTTAAGAGTATCGGGTTCTAATAAGTTTAAGAAAAACATGAATCTGGATCTTAAGATGCTGTCGTATTTTTTTTGCACCAGTTATACCACCTAGCTTTCGGGATAATTCCACCAAGCTCGAAAAAAAAAGTTTTTTCAGGGTATGTGGGAAATACATGTCAATTTAGTTTTTATTATCTGAAAATATGTATGATCTAAAGTTTCGTTTTTTTTTTGTCTAACCTGCACATAAATGAACAAAATGAAACAGTAACTCGAGTCAAATAAACCAAGACTGTTGTTTATAAAATTGTAAGGAATAGACCTTTCCAGCAAGCTCAGAAAACCACGACAACCTCGGATATGCTTTCCGATAAATCGATTCAGCAGATTAAAGAAATGATATAGATATCTCCACCTGTATTTTATTAAGCTACAGCACTAGCTCAACGATCTTCTTCTTCTTTTTTAAAGATATGCTAATATTTTGGATTTTGTTCAACAAATACAGTCAACTAATTCAGCTGTCAACATGCAGTATATTTTTATCAACATGCTGTATATTTTTGTCAACATGCAGTATATTTTTGTCAACATGCGGTTTATTTATGTGAATATGTAGTTTATTTATGTCATCATGCCATTTATTTATGTCATTCAGCGAGTTATATTTGAATATGCAACTTCTGCATTTATGAATTTAATATAATAAAGGATACCAAAAGAATTTTAAAAATGCTTGTTCCTTCATAGGAAAGTTCTTATATCCACGGTCGCCCGCGTGGCGCAGTGGTTAGAGCGTCTGCTCTAGAGTAGCAAAGTAAAGAGTCAATCCTTACGATGCGGGTTCGAATCCCACTGTTGGACGTGGAGACCGGTCCTTCGGATGAGACCGTATAAACCGAGGCCCCGTGTCGCAGTAGGTGCTGGCACGAAAAAGATCCCTCACTGCTCAAAGGCCCTGAGTGCCGAGCATAGGACAAAATTTGTAGCCCTCCACCGGCAAGTGGTGGCGTCTCCTTATGAGTGAAAAATTCTCGAGAGGGACGTTAAACAACATACAATCAATCAATCAATCTTATATCCACGCCTTTGCCAATATATGAATAAATTACGTCTAGCTAAGGATGGTATTAGGTCCCTTGGTCAGCTTAGCGGGTCACTTGTATTTTGATACCCGCACGTTGACCACCGATTACACGAGGCTCTTCTAATTTGAGGACTCACACCACCCCTTTCGATTTCACCCTTCTTTTAATGATTAATTTATTATAATGTTATAAGTGCCTTTTTAAATATAACATCTGTCTTCTTTATTGGTACCGTACTCGCTTTAGTTGAATCAGATATTATCATACTTTACGTAACTTAATAACTGTCATAGCTTGTGAGTCTGATCCCCGCCTTTTTGTTTTAAAGTGTTATCTCTTTGTAAACATTTATTACGTGTATATACATGTATATATATGATATTTAATGATCGTTTATATGTACAGCCTTCTTTGTGCCATCTCTTTGCTAAGTTTTTGTGATGTTTTGTTTGTCTTGTTTTATGCACTTTTTTTCTACTCCTTTTTCGGTGCTCAAAAATTTACATATTTTACGTATAGCTTACAATCAGCGCTTGTACATGCAGGCACGTAGCAACAGGGGGCCGGGGGGGGGCTGTCGAAATAGAATTTTCGACTTTGGGCAATCCCCCCCCCCCTTTTTTTTTGCTTGTTAACTTTTTCAGGTAAGTGAAAAAAAAATTATCTTGCTGTCCCCCCTTTCAAAAACGATGCTGCGCGCCTGAAATGTGAGGTCCATTTTACAAAAGAACTTACGTTTAAGACATAAATCTTTAATTGTTTACAACGTTTTGCAAAATTAATGATTGTGCTTGGTACTGCTTCTGTGAAAATATCTTACTACATTTCTAAAGAAAAGATTAAAACCGTTTGAATAAAATGTAACTTAGAAACTTAAAAACAGCATTAAATTTGGTCTTAGTCGCAATTTCTTTTGTAAATCGGAACCCTGATCCCTATCTTGCGTTAAATTGTATAGTACATTTATACCATCATCTAAAGATCTATGTGATATACGAGGGGTGATCAAAAAGTTCGCAAACTAATTGAATAACTTCCATACAAGAAACAATATTTGGTTTTGATGTTGATTATATTTTAAATTAATCCTCCCCGATTTTAATGCACATCAACCACCGTTCTGCGCATGCGCGAATCACGTGATATTGGCGGTCACGTGACCCCCTCCGTAGCGTATTGTCACAAAAGTTAAAAGATTTTTCTGAGTTTTATATTTCTTTCCGTGTGAGTTAATTTTTATGACAAGAACAGTTCATTTGTCAGAATTGGTCATATCTCGGCAACAGAATGGGTGGATAATAATATCCTTTCCAAAAATAAGCATGGCGACCATTAAAACACAAATCTTCTGTTTCAGGAGAGACCTTTATTCAAGGTGGATAGAGAATGGGTGCATCCTTTTTATCATATCTAATATGTTTAAAATCTAAAGTAAACGATATCTTAGGTATTTATTACATATATCATTGTTCAAACATTCAACTATTTTTCAAAGTGCTAATTGGAGGTCTTTGATTGCAAATTGCTTAATTAAAAATACATATCTTTTCAAACTTGCTTTCACTGGGCAAGATGACAAGTATCATTTTTAACCATCAGCGTTCCTTCACTAAAACGATTAATCCCATCATTAATTGAATTTATAGGAACTAATTTATCTCAATAAACTGTCTACAAATTATCATATGATACTGTAGAGGGATTTCTAAGATATACAATAAATTGTACAGTCGTTTGTTGAACGAGTTCGACTGAGACAACCATTTTTCGTCACAAGTGACCTAAATAGTGATGCCATTTTCAGATTGTGACGTCACAAACAAGGAGAGAAACTTTATTCAGCATATGCTATTTATAGACCTTGTGTATGGCTATGTGTGTACTGAATTTCACTCTAATCTGAATTGTGGTTTTCTAGATATAGAGATAGTTTGCGAACTTTTGATCACCCCTCGTATTTTATTTGATTTATAAAACCTACAAAAAAGGAAGCTGCAGTGAGCTTGCCTAGCATTTGAAGACATACCCGTAAAAGATATTTATGTCAGCATGCCAGGTAATTAAGTAGATAAAATGCATGCGAACCTAGATATTTTGCATGTTGACATAGTAGTAATTTACTTGCATATTGGCATGATTATCTTGCATGTTGACATAAATAATTTGCATGTTTACACAATTATCTTGCGTGTTGACATACATGTAAATATTTCACAAATTATATAATTATCTCTCATGCAAATAAATTAACCAGTCACATATCAGAATAATTCTGATCGCAAGAGTCTGAATTTTTAATCATAACCCCCCCCCCCCCCCCCCCCCCGAAAAAAATACCCCACCCTCGACTAAAAAAAAATCACCAGTATAACTTTAACGTGTCTTTTTTCTTGGGGGGTGGGGGGCTAAATAAATAAATCTTGGTTTGGCCAGAGAAATTTCGTGATGTTTGTGCTATTTATTCACTTCAAAAAAATCTAAGCTGCTTGACAACTACGGGCCGTGCGTGGCCCTTTGTCCACCTTGAGCTCATCCTTGACTCTATGCCACTTAACCGAAAGTCGCGATAAATACTTCAGACTCCTGTGCTCTGATGCACCTAGCTTAAATGTTTTGTTTGTTTTGAACATATTTTATCGACAATATGTCAAAGGGATTGGATACACATTCCAAAAACTTAGATAGTCCTCTCCCATAGCTTGTATGATGTCATATAATGACGTTAGAACGTATATTTACCAACATTAGAATTAAATACATGTACTTTAAATTCAGAGAATAATAACATGCATGTAACATAATCATTTTGCCTGCTGACATAAATGAGTGGCATACCTACATACCTTTTTCGCATGTAAACATAATTTTCTTCTCCCCAATTGGGGCCCCTGTATCAAATGAGATGATAAGGTTACTGCGTGGTTCATAGATAAGTTAGCGTGGTACAGAGCCAGACGTAAAAATTTGTGACAAGGATTTAAGTTTGTGTTATTTTGCTTTTCCGTGGAATAGTAATATAATTAATTTTGTCATCTGCAATTGAAAAGTGTGTCATCTCATTACATTATAGCGTATTGAACGCTGATTTTTGCGTATTAAACGCTGATATTGCGTATTAAACGCAGCAAGTTTTATGCGTATTGAACGCAACTAACAACAATGAGTACGAACTCAGAAAGCATATCCTCGCCTAACCTGAATACGGAAGAAAAAGAGGGAGGGAATGTACAAATGGACAATTCCTCGATGCTGTCAATGCTGAGGGATATGCAGAATAGCATTGCCTCATTAACGTCGTCTGTGTCGTCCCTCCAGCAAAGAGGGAAAAAGCGGAAAGCTGATCCCGACAGTAGCCAGCCTGCACCATCCAAGGCTAAAGATTTAAGTGACATATCTTCTGAGGAAGAAGAAGTTGATAAAGATGGTTTCTCAGACCTAATTGAAGAACAAGATGTGGAGGAAGAACTGGATAATGACTCCATTTTAGACGATTTGGCCGAATGGTTCGGGTAGGAAGAAAATGTGGAGAACCAATTCATGAAAAACTAGCTAAAGTGACTAACGAGGGAGTTAGGGCAACTTTGAATGCAGAAAAAATAAAAGAAATAAGTGAAAATACAACATGCCAAAGAATGTGCAGAACTAAGTGCCTCCTAAAATTAACGAAGAAATTCGTGCGCACTTAGGTCGCAAAATTCGCAACCAAGACATGCGCTTTCAAAGAACACAAGCACTCGTCGCGAAAGCCATGGTGCCACAGCTCCAACAGATAAATATGCTGTTGAATTCTAAACAAAAGGGGAACACACCTCCGGTTAAAGACTTGACTGTCTTGGCGATGGACGGCCTGAAAGTTATAGTTATAGTTATATAATGAGGGTAAAAGTATATATCTTAAACGAAATATAATTACATGTATGTCGCAATTAAAACAGGTTTATGTCTGTTTATAAAATGCTTTTCTTTAGTTTTAACGTTCTTTTTCTGTAGTATCCCTTCGGAATTTGTAGTAAGGAAAAAGAGTAAAATTGGGGGTTTTATTTTTGCCACAGTATCTAATGTGTTTGCTTACGGGGGTACACTGGTATTTTGGTTCTCTAATTTGTTGTCGGTGTCAACGGTCAATCTATGTCTTAGGGTGTCTCCTGTCTGGCCGATATAATTTTCACCACAAACCGGCACATGTTATCACATATATAATAATAATAATAATAATAATAATAATGATGATAATAAGGCTACCCGATTAGTACAAGGTACTATTCTTCCCCGGGGCCATCTAATTTCAAACATCATATTACATAAAATGATACAATCAAAGATAAAACATGTAGAGTTCGTTAATGCATGAATAATTAAATGTAATGTACAGCTAAATGAGATATAGATTCAAAATAAAGAAGTCAATATTAATTGTTCAGGAGACATTGTCTTAAACAATAGTAATAATCAAACATCTTGTACAAAGGACATATTCAAACATTTATTTACAGACGTTGGCTAATTATAATTTTTTCTACATTTCGTCTAAAAATAGGTAAGGTTGACATCACAAGCAGTCTTTGTGTTGATGATAGTAATCTCGTAATTGTCTAGCATCATTAATTTCTTGTGTGAACCATTTTGAATGAGACTCAGTTTTCACACGTTTAGTCTTTACTTTAGCGTGTCTATTTAGAATAGTATTAAACATATTGTAAAAGTTCGCTAAGATGACATTGATGTTTTAATTGTAAATTCGCTTCCGGATTTAAATTAAAATTTAGATCCCTCTGTCAGGTATGGACAAGTACTGCCTCTGGGCTTGTTGCATTAAAGATGATTCTTGGTTCGTTGTTGTTAGTAGAAAAGGATGCTTTTGTAAGAATTGATTTAAGAGACGGACACAGGTAAACTCCACTTAGGTACAGTGTACATAATTTTTATTAATTGCTGCCTGTTGCAAAGTTTCAAATCCAAGTGCAACTTTTCTTTTGTGATGCGTACAGATCAGTAGAACTAAAGTTTTTTCCAGAGACGTCAGGTTTAACATCTCAATTAGATATCGTAATAACTTTCTAGGACATGTTTCAAAGACATCACATTTTGGCAAATATTAAGTAAATGGGGTTGCGTTTTACTCAAAATAAGAAAAAAAGTCTCATCTAACTGAATTTCGATTGTATATAACTGATGGAATATGTAATTTTTTTTCAACCAAAGAAGTACATTTTAAATTTAATAAAATTTCAAAGGGACATGGTTAAATATTTATTTAAATATTAGGTGGCACAGCAGACTTTAGTGTCCAAGAAGTAAATCAAGATGGAAGTGTGACGGAGATCTACACGGCAAGTGGCGAAGCCTATGGTGGTCAAGATGTCAATGACCGTTTTCTTGAAATGCTTCTGCATATATTTGGGAAAGAAACGATTGATAACCTGAAATCAAAAGATATGCAAGATTACCTTAGTATCTGCAGAAGTTTTGAAAATAGAAAACGCATAGTTTCAAATTTTAGGCTAAAACTTCCCACTGAAATACTAGAAAAATGCAGTATGGATATTATACTGGAAGACATTCACAGTTTCTACAAGGAAGACCTTGTATCCATATAGAAAAGAAGGTTGAAAATCAGTTCTTCATTAATGAAAATGTTTTTTGACAATTCTTTAACGAAAATAAAGGATCTTATTCATGAACTTACTAAAAAAATGTATATCGCGAAATTCAAATGTGACAAGTATTTTGTTAGTCGGTGGATATGGCGAGTTAAAGCTTTTACGAAGTGAATTGAAGAAAGGATTCCCAGAGAAAAATCTAGTTATTCCACAAAACTGCAATTTATCAGTGGTAAAAGGAGCAGTTTTGTATGGCTATTATCCTCTTACAATATTCCAACGAAAAATGCGTTTCTCTTATGGTGTTGAGGGTTATACTCTCTTTGAGAAAGGCAAGCATAGAAAATTACACTTGCATCTGGCGATGAACACTGTGAAGACGCATTTGATGTGCTTGTACCAAAAAATGCAACTATTCAATCAACTGGATTAACGATTTTAAGGACTTACTGTACTGCTTCATCAACACAAAAATCTATGGATGTTAAAATTTATAAAACAGAAGACGAAAACCCAATTATAGTAGATGGAAAATGGTCATTTTTGAAGCGAATTTCAATTCCACTTCCAGAATACTCCGGAAGAGAGAGAGAGAGAGAGAGTTGCGGAGCATGATTTTACATTTGGTTTGACACAAGTAAAACATCAAGCAAAGATTCTTGAAACTGGACAATGTTTCTTTTATACCTTTGATTTATAGTAGACATATATCTATATACAACTCGTATATACATGCTAATTTTATAACGACCTGAAGAGAGAATATGTTCATATGTGGTGAAGTTATTGGCGGGTTATTATAGTTTATATAATTATGTAGATCCTTGACCGAATCGTACGGAAGATGACAACTCTTTTCATACATCAGATATCGGATGTAAAGACAATGTCTAAAGTGTTGAAAATCTTTCATGTCCACAGTTTGACATGGGATCGACTTCAACACCCTACGCAGAGACGTAAGTGTAGTCACGAGCTCTAGTCTTGCAATAGACGTTTTGTGCACGATGCCTCATTCCTACTTTTTGTCAATCAACAAATATGTCTACATCATTATGATATTTGTTCCAAACTTAATTCTGTTCCTTCGAAACTTTTAAATACGTAGCCTACTAAAAAGGTCGGAGATAAACCTTTTCTTGATTCCCGACACCAGAATACAGGCTAGGATATGCGGTTATCACAAAAAGTTTCCATCATTAACAGCTTTAAGATGTACGACTTTTCAATTTTATAGACAGCCACTCCCAGAAAAAATTAAGTCCAGGCTCTTTGATATCATTGACATCTGCTTTTACAATGAAAATGGAACTCGTAAATTTACTTACCTTGTCATCGGTCATTCGCATAATTCTTTTGACAAAACTTTCTGATGGTACACACAAACACTCTGAAATTGGCATTAAAAGATCCTTGAATTTCATATTGACATTATCTACGTGGTTTTTGGAGACCAGGTTTTTCAAGAATCTATAAACTGAGAACAGACTTGATTTTAGATAGCTTGCCATTTTTAAAACAAACACTTTAAGGGGGCCGACTATAGTTTTCATTGCGCAATATTTCGCGCATCATAGTAAAATGAAGCGTATTTACTGTTTTAATGCAACTTTTTTCGGTCAATTATTAAAATTAAACAAAATTAAGAAATTATAGGTATAAAAATGTAATTAAAATTTGATATAAATGATAAATTTGTAACGGATTTTGCAACTGATAGGTAGGTTGACCACGTTGCAGTGTGTTTTTGACGTTATGATAATATGTAGCTCTTGAAGAAAGGGGTAAGAAAAATATTATTAAAGAATAGGTAATAAACATATGCTCTTGAAATTTAAAACATAGAAATTTGAGAATATCTCCAATATTTTTATTATGTTTTAATATGAATCCATTGTGTACGTCATATTTTGTAATACTCTATAAAAATAGTAAAATTTGCTAATTTTTTGCATTTTGAGATGCCCCCTCTGGTAACAAGACGGTAGAAATATGTGTTTCTTACATATATTGTATAATATAGTATTACTCATCAAATATTATATTTTGAACAAAATGTCTATTGTAGTATTTGTATAATTTGCTTTAAAGTGCTAAAAATTGGCATTTTCCTTTATAATCCTATAGTAAATGTACCTGTATTTTGAGGTGGTCCCTCAAAAATATCTGGACGGTATATTTTCCCAAAACTTTGCATGTACACTGAAGTTAATGTAAGTTATATATGGTATAAAAATGAAGAGTTTCGCTATTGTAGTTTTCACACAACAAAACTATAGTCGGCCCCCTTAACTAAAGAATTGCAGGTTTAATACTTCATTTGAAAAATGCAGTAAAATTTTTGTTTTGTTATCAAAATTTTATCAAAATTTAAATTGATTTAAAATTATGACTTAAGTCTGTTCTTAGTATGGTGTTGGATCCTGTTCTTCCAACAATCTATTGGAATTCCCTTGGTATTTATTAGTATCTGAAGCAGAATATGTCCAAAACCTTATACGTGAAAAAAAGAAAAAACCCGTGGCCTTAAATTCGATATTAAGATATATCGACGACGAAATGTCAATTTACAATAGTTATTAAAATTTTTATGTCGATACGATATATCCCAGTGAGCTTGAAATAAAATATACCATACAGTTTGTCCCATCTGTTTCATTTTTGTATATTTTACTTGAAAAGACAATAATTGTAATCTAAAACCCTAGACTAATGATAGAAATGATGACTTTAACTTTTTAATCTTCAACTTCTCTAACTTAAACAAAATACCTTCAATACCTGCATACATGGTTTATATCTATCAGTTGATTTGATATGCGAGAGCATTCTCTTTGTTTGAACAGTATCTATAACGAGGTAAATTACTGACGAACAAGTTGCTGAAACAAGAGAATCAGCAGTCTCGTTCAAAATCATCATTTCTTAAGTTCTAAAGTTGTAAAATAGAACTATTATGATATATATGAATATAAGAACTTGACTTGTCTTCATTTTAAATGCATCTTCAATTTAAAATTTGCTGTATGTTAAGTTCTTAATTCCAAGATACAACGGATGAGCATTTTTTACCACTTTAAAATATTTAAAGTATTTAGAAATACCCCCCCCCCTTTTTTTTATTGTTTTTCAATTTACTTGAGTATACTTTGAATATAATTTGGAATGTAAACAAAGAATGATATTTCAAACTAGATACCAAGTACATAAACTGAAAAATAAAGTACAAAAAGTATTCTGCATAAAGTAGCATTGTTGAAAAGAATACTTTTGTATATTCATTGAGATATACCCCTCAATGTGGTTCGGTAGGGCGATAAAAAAAGTTTAAATACAAAAAGACAATATTTTTGAGATACAATAAAAACAGATCGATTTTTGCTTTGACAGGACCTCTGCTGGACATATATATACTTTAACATATAATTTTTTTCACTGATATTTTATTATACAAAGTTGTACCTGTCACAGCTAGAGGGTTTTGCTAAGCCAACCTGATTTTGAAAAATTGTATTAATTCTAGGGATGTCAACGAGTACCCGGTTAACCGGGTACTCGATCGGACGTCCGAGTATCAAATACTATAATCGGTACTCGGTTACTCGGATGTATATTTTTTAATATTTCTAAGCTTATTTATCAATGCATTAAACAATCTGTTTTAAAACGTAAAATACTCATTGCACTTGTACATACAGTAATTAGGGTTTCCTACTCATCTAAATGACCGTTATCGCCCGTGGCAGTGTTTATACAGTAATTATTGTGACCTATAGCACCTGTTACCTGGCTTTTCTCACCTTCGACTGTCTTCTACCCTTATGTTTTGATTTGCTTTAATTATTTGTTTTCACAGAACATCGTTTAAGGTCTGTTATGATTAAATATATTTAGATAGTTTTGTCATTCTCCGAGAAGCCGTAAATTCTCGGGAAAAAAGACAGATGATATTACACGCGCGATTGTTGATATGGTTGTGTTTGATTTACATGCCAATACATGTACAAATGGTTGAAGGCAAAGGCCTTAAAAAACTTATGTCCATCGTTGCATCAAACTACAAAATACCGTCCCGTAATACTATAAAATCTTGGATCGAAAAGTATATGAAAATCGTAAATCCACTTTGTTAGTGTTAGAACTTGGTCAAGTTCAAGTCAAATTGTACGACTGATACATGTACCTGGACGTCAAACGCAACAAAGAGTTACATTACAATTACGTAGTATATTATTTTTTTTTAACAAAATCACCGTGAACCACTTAAGATTTTTATTTCTTGTGTTTATCTGATAAATACATTGAACTTAAAAAAATATATTCAATTTGGTCGGGCACGAAGTGCTCATCATTGTTACAACAGAAGTGCATTTACGGGTAAACCTCCTATCAAAACATGTGGTATTATTTCTACAAGAGTTTACAATCTTTTACATTCATCAATTTACTTGTTCATATTTATTTACACTTTTACCGAGTACCCGAGTACTCGATCGGAAAAACGTCCGAGTAACCGAGTATTAAAAAATGACCGATTTGACATCCCTTATTAATTCAATATTTAAAACGTAAAAAAAAATCATATGATAGTTTATTCACGTAGTTAATATGAGAGATTCATTTTAGGTTGTTACATGTTTATGGCCTATTCAGTAAGATGCACAGAATATCCAGAATCCTTTTAACTGTCAAACCTCTTAAAATGTTTACATTTGCAAATATTTGCTTTATATAACACTATTTGAGCAAGGCTATTTTATTTCTCTGTAAAACGCGTTCGTCATGTGACAATTTTATTGTTTACTTATAAGGGATCTACGTGATTTCATAGTGACGTCATAAGAAATCGACGTGTTCAGCACATTTAATTTCATATCGCTGAGATTTGAAACAATAAATCCTTTATGGATTTAAAACTTTAGTACCTTATTATTTGTAAAAGAAAAAAACGAATCAATCACAAATGTAAATATAAGTAATAAGGTATCATTTTTTGAGTTTTATTGGGATGTAAAACAGGTTGGCTCATGATCAAATCTTCCATAAAGCCGAAGGGCTTTCTGGGATATGATCACGTGACCAACCCATTATACATCTAAACAAAACTCAAAAATTGATACCTTATTTCTTCAACTAATACAACCATATATTATCTTATAGAATACGTTTAAGAAATGCAAATCAAACTGCAAAGCAAGATGTTATAATCCGACGAATTTCTTTTCTAAAACTGGTTATTATACCGGTACCGTAACTTCGTCACCATGTCTTGGAGAAAAGTGGCATTTAAAGAATGTCTTATAAATACATTTTGTAAATATAAATTTTCACTTAAGTCCTGAACAATGTTACAATGTTGTTATACTTATTTTGAAAAAAAAATAATGTTATTTATTTCTTTGATACATCATTCGAGGGTCGATTCATTTTCTTAATTATGGTGGAATTCATGTGAATGTATGTTAACTTATGTTTTGACAAATTAAAATTATCTATTGTAATCGTGAAATACCCCCCCCCCCTTTTTTAAATCAAAAATATAATATATAGGCATGATTTTTCTTGATTGCGTCTGACCATGTTAGCAAATGCTGTTGGGATAAAATTAAAAGTCTGAATATTAATTCGATGGTCGGTACGATCTCCAGGAGGATAGGGAGATAAGAAACAGTATCAATATCAAACTCCATAAAACAATACAAAACAGGAGCAGAGCAAACACGGACCTCCGAAACATCAGAGGTGGGATCAAGTGCCATGGAGGAGTGAGCATCCCCTGCTGACCGGTCACACCCGCCGTGTGCTCCTTGTTATGATCGTGAAATAACGGGAAAATCCGTCGTCAAGTAAAATTGATGCAAAACATCAAATCGGCCGCTAACAAAATTTAGCATTTCAAAAAGTACTTTCACCTTTATATAAAAGCATCCAAGGAAGGAAAGCACTCGTCAAGATATTAACAGCTGAAATACTAGTAGCACCAGCACTTGATCAATTTTATATCAGGCTGTCTTCAAAGCAAAATAAATATTTTTTTTTATTTAATGAAAATTCTATTGCATTTGATGCTCTATATGCGGACATCGGATTTATGGGATCTTCTTTGAACTGTTTCCACCCAACTTCAGAGAATGAAGTTCGTAAACTCATCATGAACTCAGCTTCTAAGTCGTGTGAGTTAGATCCCATCCCTACACCATTTCTTAAGTCATGCATTGACAGTCTTCTTCCTATTGTTACGAACAGAATCAACAAATCCTTGGCAGAATCATCGGTACCATCATCCTTTAAAGAAGCTATAGTCCGCCCACTGCTTAAAAAACAAGGACTCGATGCAGAGGTATTCAAGAACTACCACCAGGTTTCCAACCTTCCTTTCATCTCAAAGATTCTTGAAAAAGTGGTTAGTACACGAGTAGAAGATCATGTTGTGGCGAACAATCTACAGGATACTTACCACTCTGCATACCGAGTACACCATTCCATAGAGACAGCCCTCCTGAAGGTACATCATATCGTATCAGCATTAGATTCCAACTCATGTGCGGTTCTCTTGATGTTGGATTTGTCAGCGGCTTTTGACGTGATAGATCATTCTATCCTTCTTAATCGTCTTAAATTTGCCTATGGCATCTGTGGTGACGCTCTGATTTGGATGGAATCTTACCTAAACAACAGATGTCAACGAGTCGCGGTTCATTCATCCATGTCATCTAATTTTCAGCTAAATTTCGGACTTCCACAAGGGTCTGTCTTAGGTCCTAAGCTTTACTGCATGTTTTCAAAACCCATTGGTAAGATCTGTCGCAGACATCGAATATCCTTTCATAGCTACGCTGATGATACTCAGGTATATATGATCATCAAACCAACAGCGACCAGGGATGTCGTAGCGGCACGCTTAGAAAAATGCATGTCAGATATCAGTGCATGGATGAAAACTAACTTGCTTAAATTAAATCAAAACAAAACGGAACTTATTGTCTTAACGCTAAAAAACAGATCCCGTGATTTCGCAAATTACAATTTTAATTTTGATGGTCAAATCATAAATGTATCGTCCTGTGTTAGAAATTTAGGTGTATGATTTGATTGGTCACTAAGTATTGACGACCAGATAAGTTCTATTTCTAAACAGTGCTTCTATCAGCTGCGTAATATCGGATACGTAAATATATTACAGAAAGTGCCTGCAAAACCTTAGTGTGCTCACTCGTCACCTCTAGATTGGTTATGGCAACGCATTGCTATACGGGTTGAGCTCGAGCTCCCTATCAAGACTACAAACTGCGGCGAGAATAATAACTAGGACCAAGAAACAAGATCACATCACCCCAGTTCTGATTCCTTTGCAATGGTTGCCAGTTGAATTCCGCATCAAGTATAAAATATTAATAACAGTATTTAAAGCACTGCAAGGGATGTCACTGTCATATATAAAAGACCTCGTTAATTTGTTTTTTCCTGCGAGATCATTGCGTTCAGAGAATTCCAGGTGTTTATTTCAACCTCGTGCTCGAACCAAGTCATATGGAAATCGTCGTTTTGATGTTAGCGCAGCTGCACTCTGGAACAGTCTCCCATCAGTTATGAGACATGAGCAAAATCTTAACAGTTTTAAAGGTGTCTAAAGACTCATCCCTTTAAAATGGCTTTTTATCATTGACATATAAATATAACTGAAATGTTTATCTTCCTGTCTAGGCACACTTTATGGACTCTCTTTAATTTGTAATACTATTTTATGATTTGTGGCTATTTATCTCAATTTAATAATGTACATAGTTGTGCCTACTTTCATAATTTTAGGGGCTAATTTTTAAATAATTTGTATAATTGTTTTCATTACTTTTATAACTATATGTCTAATTTCAGATTCTTAATTATGTTTTAATTATTGTATATTTTTATCTTTATTTTTAATGTTTAAGCGCTTTAGAGTAATTTTAATTATATTTAGTGCTATACATATTTTATAATAATTTGATCATCAATTGCATTCATTGATGTTATAAAGTCAATGATTAATGATAAGTAATTATTGTCATCCAAATGATTATGAACCACGTGATGATAACTATGGATCTTTGTCACGTGATAATGCCTATGGTTTCTGTAGAGTAGGTTATGCTGCATAGTGCGGTACAACATGTAGAAAAATAATTATCCATGTGTCATTCACAGTTGTAACATATTAAAAACAATTTTTACTTGTTGAACAATTTTTTCGATTTATCATTCACCATGTATTTTTATCATGTCGTTCTTATCCGGAAAATTAAGACGATTTTCTTTCTTATCTTACACACTCCCAGGATGGGGAGTATCTATTGTTAACTCTTTTTACTTACAAATGTAACCATAAATCATCAATTATCTGATTCAAAATGAAAATGTAATTGAAACATAATAAAAACGATTAAAACTTAATTTGAAGCAAGTTTTAAGAATATTTTACTCTTGATTTTATACATGTTATCATTTAAGAATTATTTTACTAAACTAAAAAAAATAACATCTCATTTCTCCATGTGCACTTCCTCACACAACCACAAATAGCAAATAATGGACTTACAATTCGTATGAAAAACGTCAGTCAGCATTTGACTTAATGAAAAATTGTATTTTCTTACAAGGTCATTGTATCGACCATAGAACTTACGAAATGATGACTTTAAACGAGACTGCTAGTATTCTGGTTTCATCAACTTGCTTGTCAATAATTTACCTCGTCTTAGAATTTGTTCATGCGTAGAGCATGGTCTTGCGTATCGATCAACTGAGATATATATACACTCCGTATGCAGGTGATGAAGGTATATTGCTGCATAAGTAAGGGAGGTGTGTTCCCTGAACGTCTAAAACCTATATACACAGTATAATTATCATACTCAATTAAGGGGCCCCTCTAAGGGGCACAGGTAGAGTTTACCTGTGTTACCTGTATTTTAAACTGTATGAATAAACTACCTATATTTATAAGACTGTGTCAAAGACTTATATAGGGGAAATAAATTAAATATTATTCAAATTTTTTTAATATTCTTTCCTCAAAAAATTTTCAAAGTTTTTATTTTATTTAGAAAAAAGTTTATTTTATTGTGATAATTAATCTTTAATTCTATTCATTTTTTAAATCAAAATGTTAATATTTCAATATTAAAATATATTTAAATGCATTTAACATATTTAAAAAGACAAAAAAATATTTCGTTTTCTTTTAGAAATAATCTAGACTAGATATTTTTTTTCCCCATCAGTTGAATTCAGTTATTTTGTTATGGTGCTTAAAAAAATTTCATGTTTGTTTTTAGCTAAAGTTTACTGAATACATGTAATGTAATTACAATGTATCATTTTCAAAATCATTTTAAGTTTTCATGATAAAATTTAATCTTAAGATAATTAATTTTATCTATGTGTGAAAATGATTTATTCAACGATTTGAAAACAAATCACTTCACTGTGAATTTTGAATATAATTTCAACTAACAACATAAATTATGAATAATTGGTAATGAGGCTGGTAAGATCAGTTCACTTTGAAAGTTAGATGAAAGGAAATTACTGTCAAGGATGCTCTGAATTCGTCACAAACAGAAAAGGTGGTCACAATTTAGCTCTTCATTGATACATCTACCGAATTCATCGCAGAACAGAGACAAAGCTCTACTGGAAATGCATCGTAGCAGGTTGTTCAGCCTATTTATCAACGGAGAACAACATCCCGGTTGGATTCGGAAGACAGCAGCATACCCATATTTCAAACTATAAAGTAAGAATTTAAAAATTTCCAACTTTATTAAGTTCATTGTACATGTCGCGTTCAAAATCGAAGTTGATACATACAGTTGTATTACATCTATATTGCAAAATGAAAAAGATAACTACAGCTGAATTATAAATGACATCCTTACAAAGTAACAAGAGGTTGACAAAAAGAAATGTGGCTAAATATTTTATCACGGAAGACAAAGCAGTGTAGGGTTTTTTTAGATTTAGGAGATATATGTACTTGACACGGAAAGGACAAATCTTATGATTTATTGATAAAACGCTCAACAATTTTTTCGATAAAGATGTTGATGTAAAACACTAAACTAATGTTTAAATAAGAATAAAGCGACACTGATTACATCTCATAATTAAGAACATATATGATACATACAAACGTTTATCAAAATTTTGAAAATAACATCATGTTTATTGACTAGTTGTTTATTTTGCTTTGAGTCTCTTCATTACTCTGATATTTTTAGTAACGCTTTTATTTTACTGATGAATAAGAGCTAAACTAGTATAAAATGAAAAAAAATAAATTATTTTTATTTTGTTCTAGGCAATTGAAAATTTTTACTATTTTCCAGCTTGGATTATAAACAGGGTCAACGGGCACCAATTCTTCTTTTAAACCCTCTCCCCTCGCCCTATTTGCATGTGCTGTTCCAGCATTGTTGACAATGTGACAATGACCAAATTTTAATTGTTTTAACATTCCCACTTTGTAAATAGCAGAACAGGTTTGGGTATACCTAGTAATGTACTTTCTTCCCTGCTATATTTTCTAATCTCAGAAAACATTTTTGTACAACCGTAGCTACGCCAAACTGAATGAATGGTGTGTCCCCCCGAACGTTTACTTTACAACACATACATCTTATCACACTCAATTAATATAAGGGGCCCTCTATGGGATACAAGATCAGAGAAAAAGGTTTTTTATACCCTCCGCTTGAAAAGTGGGAGGGTATATAGTAATCGGTATTTCCGACCGTCCGTCTGTCCGTCCGCCTGTACGTCCGTCCGTCCGTCCGTCTGTTACGCTTTATCTCTTATCCGCAACTCCTCTTATACTACTGATTGAAATCTAATGAAACTTTCACAGAATCTTTATTACATACTGCCATTGTGCACCTCCTATTTTACTTTTTTATTTGACACGTATTTTAGGTTTCCCATGGCAAAACATGGACATTGCCATTATATGTTTACCCATGACGTCACTATAGAAGCTTCTGGATAACATTTGACAGGACGAGTTATTCCTCTTTACACATTACCGTAAAACAATATTAGGCAACACAAGGACATTATGGGAGGCGGGGGGTATCATTTAGTGAGCTCATTGCTCACAGTACCTCTAGTTTTTAAAGAATTCATGCATTTTCACTATATAATCAAAAGAGTCCCACCCTGACCCCAGGGACATATGGACTTTACAGTTTTAGAAGAGACACACTTCCTCACCATAACGATGTACACTGTAGTTGGTTTGTTTAATACCCAAATCTTAAATTCACTATATAATCTATGAAGTCCTGCTTTGATACCAGAACCCCTGATCCTGTGGCCATAGAATTCACAAATTTAGGAGAGGCATCCATTTTTATTATACCCCCCGCTTGAAAGCGGGAGGGTATATAGTAATCGTTAATTCCGTCCGTCCGTCTGTTACGCTTTGGGGTACCCATCTCTTATCCGCAACTCCTCTCATACCACTGAATGAAATTTGATGCAACTTTCACAGTATCTTTATTACATATTGCCATTGTGCACCTCCTATTTTACTTTTTGATCGGACACATATTTTGGGTTTCCCGGCCACAGGAAAATATGGACTTTTTCACCATATGGGAGGTGGGGGGTATCATTTAGTGAGCTCATCGCTCACAGTACCTCTAGTTATCATAACTATGTATGTAGTTTCTTTATTTAATACCAAGGAGCAGAGAAAATTTTCAAAGAATCAATTCATTTTCACGACATTATCAACGTCCCACAGTTGGATTGGATCCTTCGACGTAAGGCGACAATGTTTGAAGAGGCACCATTCGTCACCAGAAATATGTATGTACATGTAGTTTCTTTGATTAATATCCTGGTGCAGAGAAAAAGATTTTCAAAGAATTTATTTTCACTATCTAATCTATATAGTCCCGTTTTAAAACACCAATACCCATGACCCAGGGGCCATGAAATTCAAATTTTTAAAAGAGGCACCCTTCATTACCATAACTAGATTCTAAATATGTAGTTACTCTGTTTAATACCCAGGAGAAGAGAAGATTTTTAAAGAAATAATGCATTTTTACTATAAAATCTGTATAATTCCTACGCCCCATATTCTTATTGTTCAGATGGAGTCCGAAATTGCCTTTCTTGTCAAGCCGCTAGAGAGGACTGATATCCCGATAGGCAATGATGCTGCTAGCCTTAAAATAACTAATTTGTCGGTTTTGCGTACAATGTACAATACTTGCCCATATCACCACATATTAAACATCCTTAATTGTTCATTGTAAAGCTTTCATTTAAGTGATACTTACCGGTATGCCTCAAATCTATTTACTTATCATTCAGGCACGTAGCAACAGGGGGGGGGGGGGGCTGCCCCCCTTTTTTCCCCACTTTTGTTCATTGAAAAGTTGACCCCCCCCCCCGACTTGTTGATATAGTAAAGTGATATCAAGGAACTGGCGGATTTAAGGGGGGGCGTTGGGGGCGCGGGGGGCGCACGCCCCCCTAAAATTTTCAAAGCATGATGGGACAAATATTTAGTATGCCATATTTTGGTACAAAACTAACCAAACCACTGTTATTCTGCCTGGTTTCACTCTTAAAATACACAAAAATCCAGGAGCTTCCGGGGGCTGCGCCCCCTGGGCCCCCACCTTTCAAAGTATGATATGACTAGTATCAAACACGTCGTACTTTGGTTCATCACTAACCAATACCACTATTAGTAAGTAATAAGTACTAAGTAAGTAGATCGTTTTTTATAGTGGTATGTGTTACACTACAAAGAGAATTAAAAAACATTCCATACAATTATTATTATTCAAACATCCGGACCTATATGCCAATTTTAACAAAAATAATTGAATCATATGCACTATTATTGTGCCTGGTTTTACTCTAAAATACACGAAAACCAAGGAGCTTCCGGGGGCTTCGCCCCCCCCCCTTGCCCCTCACCAGGACTTCGCCCTGGACCCACTGGGGGCCTTAAGGCGGCCTAGGTGCACAATGGCAATATGTAATAAAGATTCTGTGAAAGTTTCATCAAATTTCATTCAGTGGTATAAGAGGAGTTGCGGATACTCACAGTAAGAGATGGGTACCCCAAAGCGTAACGGACGGACAGACGGACGGACGGACGGACAGACGGACGGAATTAATGATTACTATATACCCTCCCGCTTTTCAACTCTTTTCAATCTTCTTCATATACATATACATGTATAACATGTATACAAACATAAAATGTAATAGAACATTGTAAAGCACCACAACTTGCTCTGTATTTTCCTTCAAACAATTTTATCCAACAATTGATTGCTGCGTTTGCCCACAATTGTACTAGTATCTCTTTGATTTAAAATTTATATATTCAAAAATAAATAGAGAACTGTTCCTTTTGAAACCAGTTTTAAAAATAACTTTAAGACGTGCTGCTATAAATTTGCTGTAGTTCCATTTTCAATCTGTATTTAGTGTACAGTAAAACTCGGTTATAACGAAGTCACTTCGCTATATCCGTAATTCGTTATATCCGTACAAGAAATTTGTTAAATTTATACATCTGGGGATCCAAGATAACTTCGCTATATCCGTGAATTCGCAATATCCGTGTTCGTACTAAACAAGTTTTACTGTATTTACTTAATGATTGAAATGGAAAGGCAGAAAGGTACAGGGTATCCTTATCCTTGTACATTTTCTTCAACTGTCAGTCAATATCTTAAGTTAACTAATAAATGTAACTGATTATATAACCACGAAGCTACAAAAAGCCTACTTTGAAAATTATATAGATATTCCCATTTTCCAATTCCTTAAGGATAGGCCAAAGGACCTAAGTATCTAAATATACCATGTATGTACGGAAAAGTTTTTTACTTAAATAAAATCGTAAATTTTACTAAAGTTCATTTTATGCCCCTGTTAACATAAGTTTCAGGGGTATATAGTTTTTGTCGTTTCCGTCCGTCTGTCTAGCTGTCTGTCTAGCTGTTTGTCTGTTTGTCCGCAAAAACTTTAACCTTCCCCATGACTTTTGATTTAGTGGAGCTTTTACTTTCATATTCCACATGTGTTTTCCTTGTGACAAGACCTTTCTTTGGGTACCACCAAATTTGACCTCTTGACCTTGGAGTTTGACCCACTTTTACACAAAAATTCCAAATATTAACCATTTTTTTTATAGCCATATCTTTTGAACAATAGGTACATGGGCATTTATACTTTACATATGTTTTCTTTGTGGTCTTTGTGGCAAGACCTTTCATTACATACCAACAACCTTGACCTTTTGACCTTGGAGATTTCCGTACTTGTTAAAAACCTTTAACCTTGGCCATAACTTTTGTAAGGGATACGGCTTTTATACTTCACATATGTGGTCCTTGTGAAAAGACCCTTCATTGGATATCAAGAACTTTGGCCATTTTACCTTGGAGTTTGACCTACATTTAAAAAGCAAACCTTGACCCTAACTTTAACAGGGTAAGGGCTAGTGCTTTCATGCTTTACATATTTAATCCTTGTGACAAAACCTTTCAATTGATAGCAAGACCTTTAACCTTGACCGTGGAGTTTGTCCTACTTTTAAAAATTTTTAACCTTGGTCATAACTTCTGCACGTAAGGACTAGGGCTTCCATGCTCTACATATTATGTATTTTTGTGTGGCAAGACCATTCACAGGATACCAATGATCTCGGTGATTTTCGTACTTATTAGAGAACACCAAACACGTAACGAACGAACATCGGTTTAACGAACGGTAAACTTGTTTACATTGTGATTACCTATGTAACTGACTATACGTACGGACGAATCACACGTATAGAAAAACTAGTGCTAATTGTAACGGGGACCGTTACAGATGTTCCCCAAACGCTCCCCATGTCCCTTTTCGTGCCTTATTCCTCTTAGACCTTTTATAAATATGCTAAGTATCCAAGGATTTCATTTAAGAACATAAATATTACAATGATATCAACTATATATCGTTTAACGTTTTGCATGCGCGCACACGTACATGTACATACATAATTATGCAAGATGATTATGGCATGTTGAAATTAACACATCTTTCTATCCCGCGAATCAAAGAAAAAAATACTTATATAAAGTTATCATTTTTCAAGCATATGTCATTTTTTAATATATCGATTCACATTTTATTTCTCTACTTATTTCAACCTCGGGCTCAAAGTTGGTTTTATTCCGACCACAAGGCAGGGTTAACCTAAAGTCGACTAAGGGTATCACGCCGATAGCTAACCAATCAAAATCAATAGTAGTTCCATACATTTAAAAGGGATTTTCCTTTCTGTTCGGATTTTTTAAAATATTTCCTCTCAGGCCATTTTGACAACGCTGGTACCTGTGCCTAGTAAAATTTATATACTTTGTAAATAAATATATAAAGGTTTTTGACCGGAACTATTCATTTTTTCCAATGCATAGGGGGCTACTTTCTGGGGTTTACAAGAGATGTTTAAAAAGACATTCGTGTCAGCTAATGTGACCAATATTGTTTAACACCTTCTTATTAATATTTTTTTCATGAATGCAAATATCTGATTATTTTACGAAGGAGCGTACCTGTATATTGATTTTTTATATACCGAAAATCGCTATTTCTGGGGATTGCGTAATTCTAAAAAAAAAAATAAAAATAAATTTCAAAGGTAAAATAAACAAAGGATGCTTGGTATTAAAATATTATTTCAAATCAGTAGAACTGAATGCTATTAACGACATCTGAATAAATAGACTATATAAGGCTTATATACCAACATTGTTCATCTGCACTTTAATTTTAAACACGACAGGATTTATAATTTTTTCCGTATAAATTAATAATTTCTATATATACTTTGGAAATTCAAATCAAATATTTTAATACATTTTCCTCGAGCTCTTTTCTGCAGTTTTCCTGAAATTTTATGTGGGTCCGAGGTGTTATTTGAGTTTAACAGCGATTCTCTACGTTGCCATTAATTTGATTCGTTTGGTTGTTGCTGGGGAGGGGGGGGGTTTATCGTTAACCTATTTAACGTTGGAGTTGAATCTTGTATCTTATTCCAAGAACTTAAGATTGATTGTGACATTTGGATGAAAGGTCAAGGTCATTAAAAACCACCACCTCTTTAACTTTTATCCTGCCAACCAAAATAAACTCTGAAAGGTGTTTCTAGATACATGTACATGTACTTCATGTTTCTTTTTACCCTTGGGTCAAGGACAAAGGTTAAGGTCGATTTCAAGTTCATAGGTCAAGGTGATTTTAGTATATAGCTAATATCAACATTTTATTCAGGTTACCAGTGACCTTGACCTAAGTTTCAAGGTCAAGGGTCAAAAGATCTGCATGCTTCAGTATATTACATGTCTTGACATTTAGAAGTTCTTAATTCTGCATGAACATCACAAACTCAAGTATACTGTCGTTTAATGCATTGTGTGCGGGTGCATGTGCATGCACGTCCTTGCATTTACTTTTGATAGTAGTATAATGTAGACATTCATTATATCTATTCATATTCGAAATTGCACCCTGTATTATTGAGAACAAAGAAAGTTGTAGGCATTTAAAGTTTTAGCCAATCAGATTGCAGCACACGTGCATGTGCGTGAGTTCATGATTATTCTTATATATCATGCTGTAGATCTTCATAATGTATGGCTATGTTAAAAATTTCAAAGGATTTTGTCAGAAAACAAAAAAGATATTTAGACTTTTAGTTTCAGCCAATCGGAGCGAAGCGCACGTGCATGCGCGTGAGATCTTGCTATTTGACCATGTCATCATGTCTATACTACTAATGCATCCTTATATTATGAGTTTCAGAGCATTTCATCCAAAATTTAAAAAGTTACGGCTATATCTATTATATTGGTCATTTCACGTGTTACACGTGTGCGCACACGCACGCACGTGCGCGCAAAATGACCTTCGTTCCGCACATCTACATAACATACCTAGTGACCCTAAAAAGGTTTCACCTAGATCAGATGAGTAGTTTACGAGAACACTCGCGGACAAAAAA
>PRKT01001013.1:73254-95858 GCA_003671525.1 Saccostrea glomerata | reverse complement strand
GGGGCGCAGAAGAAGACTTCGAAGTCTATAACAAATCAGAGGTGTTTTCCTGTTGATTTGAAGATAATACAACGAAATTAAATATATTAAGCAAGTGATGATATTTATTTTATAAACTAGTAATACGGTTAATATCGTCGAGATACGTACGTTCGTTGCGTGTTTGGTGTTCTCTAATACGTACTTAATAGAGGGCGGAGCCCTCTCACGGGCCCGAAGGGCCCGTGAGAGCGAAGCTCTCCCTATAGGTAACACGTATGTATATGAAAAATAAAAGAAATCTATTGTAAACTATATGTCAATTACAATACCTATGGAACTGAGATTCTTGTCGCCAATATGGCGTCCTGTAAAATGTCGTCGTTTTGATTCACGCACAAATTCTCGTTGTTCATGAGACTTTCATCAAAGTGAAAACCATTTAATCCAAGGATAATTAGTAGTAATGGTTTTTTACTTAAAATCAAATCCATCTTCCAACTTTCGATTTAGACGTTTAGATTTATTTATAGTTCGCGCTTCACAAGTATAACGGCATTTGATTGGTTAGAAATTCCCTACGGGCGGCGCTGTCGTCTGCACTATTGAGGAGCGGATCTATATGTGGCGCCTTTCACTAGACTGTAGAAGGAAAATAATCCTTATTTATTTGTTAATAAAATTTAATAATAACGAATGTCTTCAGGATTATTGTCAATACATACCAAGCTAGAAATATAGTTTTTTTTTTTTAGACATACTGTACAATTTTTTTGAACAGTTAAATATGTTTTAAAAGTTATATTTAAAATTTAATACCCTGTGAAAAGTCTAAATATAGAGACTCAATAAATGTGTGGAATATTTTTTAAAAATTTTTTTAGGTATCCAAATTGTTTATGAATATCTACTTGTACATAGATATATAAATATTTAGCAGATGGAAGTCATCTTCCCAAGTAAAGTCTAAAATTAGGACAATGTATGATGAAAGTCTGGAGAGGTAGTTGTACAGTCTGCATGTATCAGTAAATGCATGTAAATATACAGTCACGAAGTTATATGACTTCAATGTTGCAGTGCATGCTGTTAATGTAATACACATCAAGCATATCAATATAGTTTTCTATCCTAATAAATGTGCTTTAAACTTTTAAAAACATGAAGCAAATATTCAGAATTTTTGTTTGACATCAATAAAGTTAAATATTCAATTCAAGTTTCTCAGAAGTGTACCCTACTATTCACAAGTTTTGGTTTTGAAATTATAAAAAATCACTTTTAATTTCGAGGTTTTTTTTCTTCAGATAATTAAAAAGTATAACTGTTTTTAAAACGATTGTGTTAATGTTAGATTTAGAAAATTCGAAAGACTATTTAAATCAGATTTGTTTTAACAACATCAGCCAAAAAAAAAACCTGAAAAGTGAAATATACATTTTTCGTTAGAATAAAGAAAATAATCATTATAATTAAATTAATGGGTTACCAATTAATGTAAAATAAAAAGAAATAAATAAAAGGAAACTTTAAAAAGATATATCACAACAGGGACCTAATAAATGTCCCTAATCATGCATCCGTTGCAAAAATTTTTTCTTATAAAAGTTGTGATGCTGTTATATTTTCAACCTTCATGATAGTAACACAGTCAAATTTGGTCTGATGATGAGATTCATCCAGGAAGTAGACCATCTGTCTGTATTCTAGGTCATCTGATTTCGTCTTCTGATCTGGTCTTGACAATATTGTTCTTACTTTAGATGATTTCATAACTATGATAATGTAATGGGAGTAATAACAGTTGAGAAATGACTTGAGGTTTCCAGATCAGTGTTGTTAAATAAGCATATGAATTAAAAGTAGTGAAAGACAAAGAAATGATGCTCAGAAAAGTTTATGAGTTGATTATTGTAGGATATATTTGGGAACAAGTTTACTGTAACATGCATTAAAGTTTGAGGTGCCGTTTGGCCGAGGTGTATCACATTTCTTCGACCTCGGTACGTTGAATCCCTTACTGGTCCAGTGCATGCGGCTCCCTTTCCCCACTACATTCTTCGACGTTTAGTGCTCTGGCTAGACAACCCTTTGTCTCATGATGAAATATCTCAGTTAGTTCTTAGATTTATTACATGTATTTGAATGAAAAGGTTTTTTTAAGAACTGAGTTCTTTGTTATGATTCTCTGACACTGACATACAATTTCAAAATTTAACTGATTTGTCATTAAACAATAAAAGGTAGCAATTTTCTCTTCATGGCTCCGCCCTCACTAACGGTCACACCGTCTAACATATTAATGAAAAGAATGAACTTTAATCTTGGTCTACTTTCATATTTAATCATTGTAATTCCAGTGAGAATACCCTACCTTTGGTACCAATATATTAAAGAACAAAAGTCAGAAAGTACTATATATGGCCTATGGATTTCTTGAAAAATAAATCATCGTTTTCATGAAAACTATTTGTGGTTTCCCTATCTACTCGACTTCGTCAGTGCAGGATGTCAAACCGGATGTTGGCCTTTTCACCGTATCGGGTAAAACCTAGAACGTTTTGAGTTTTTCCGGAATTTTTCGCCGATTTTACAGATTCATCTTAAAATTTCAAGTGGGGCGCATTCCTCTCGGAAAAAAATTCAAGTTTAAAATCAATCATTGGTATCTTACGCGTATTTTTGAACAAGTTTTTTTCTCCGAGAGGAATGCGCCCCATGTTTAAAATTAATATTTATGAATGTCGTTTGGTCAGCTGGCTCATGCAAAAAGCAAAGTTACCTTATATAATTTCCTGTTTTTAAAACATCACATTGCAAGGGTTTAATCTATCATAAGAAAAGTTACTGTAAATTATATAAACAGAAATATAAATCTTTTAGATTAGTCTAAATATATTATTCAACAGTTATAAGTGGTAAATATGGTAGGCTAAACAGATTTTTAATATCCTATTTAAAAAAACATTTTTTTTTAAATTGGAGAAATGTTTTCGCGTTAGTCTATGCTTTTCACATTTGCATGTCTGTTCTAAATGATTTTTTTAACAGAAGTCCTCTACAGCAGCCAGGTAATAACCATAAAAGGCATATTTACAATTTATTGTTTTCAACATTTGACAAGCTGTCAAACTGTTCTCTTGACGTCACAATGTGCAGAATTTGACGTCAAAGTCGCGGAGTTTTTCATACATGCGATCATTGCAGATACAATATTTTAGGTGCTCCCAAGAGAGAGAGAGAGAGAGAGAGAGAGAGAGAGAGAGAGAGAGAGAGAGAGAGAGAGGATTGTCTGTTCATCTCTCTTCTCTGATTCTGTGATTAATATATCAATAAATAAATTAAGTTATGTTATAAAAAGTTTGGTAAAAAAGAACTAAGGTTCCGACATCGCCTATAATGAATTTTAACATGTGTATAAAAGCAAACTATTCTTCAAAGTCTTTTTCAAATTATTATCGTATCCACTGCGTTATCACTTGCCACATCTTGCTTGAAAGTAGTACACCCTTCGAATCAACAGAGTGATGTGTTGAGTGACTTAAGTTATAATTATGACTTCAATACAATTGAATCTTTTACTGACATACAATTGCAAAATCCAACAAAGATTGGAGCATTTTTAAAGGTCCGCCCACCCTCAAATAAATTTTCAAAATGGTGAATGTTTCCAAAAAAGATAATTAAGAGCCAAATTAAATGATTGTGATTGTTGGTAAACTGTAAAATGGTGTTGCAAATAAAATCTGTGTCAGGAATGGCAGAAGTTGATTTGATACATGTACTCCGGTCGGGAGGTTGGG
Organism: Saccostrea glomerata; assembly: GCA_003671525.1. Classification (NCBI taxonomy): domain Eukaryota; kingdom Metazoa; phylum Mollusca; class Bivalvia; order Ostreida; family Ostreidae; genus Saccostrea; species Saccostrea glomerata. Next base: position 92,076 of record PRKT01001013.1, on the reverse strand, counting down.
ATATGATATTATTCTGCGATTGAATATCATGGTCGCCGCCTATTTTCTTCGCCAGTACTTCAAAAACATTAAACGTACTTAAATTTGTTGAATATTGTTTGCTTTTATTTTTAAAATACGAGTTTGTGTGATGTTCATCATTTCATGTTGAATATATAATTACATAATCATTTGTATATTCACCGTTATGTACCGAACATAATTCAACACCCCCTCACCACCCCCCACCCCCCCAATAAAAAAATAGGGCTAATGTGAGCACTGAGCTCACTAAATGATGCACACTGGCGGAATCAGGGGGGCCTAGACCCACATTTATTTTTTTGTGTCAAAAATATACTTCGGTTTAATACCTTTGGCAAAAAATTCGGAAAGGCGGAAGTATTCATTCAACGAAGTATAGGTATTGCTCAAAATACACGTGTTGAAAATGGTCGAAAATAAAGAAAAGCAGAAAGATGGCAGGGAAAATGATTTTATTACCCTGTCTAGTGATTGTCAATAGACGTATTGTATAAAGTATTTAAAATAAATCGTTTCATTATTTGATTGCTAATACATGAAGATGATAATATATTTTGAGAAGAATTATGTCTTATTAAATCTGTGCGTCAAATATACCACGTGATCCCTATTTAGAGGTCTGAACCGACCCCCCCTTTTCGTCACAATAGGTTACACATGTAACATGTATGGGCAACTTCTTGATTGGAGAATGTGATCAAAATCATGCTGAACTGCGTGCATTTTTAATTATTTACTATGAAAAATTATTAATCAATTGGCAACTTATACAAGTAAATGAAAACTGCTGGTTGAGTTTACCTTCTCAAAACCATGATGGACGCATCTATCTGGCAAATTGAAAGTACATGTAAATGCTTATACATACATGTACCTGTGTGTTAACCGTAGCTGAAGCAATGTATTATTTTCAGGTTTTATTCAGTTAAATGCTTTATACAGGTTAATTGATAAAATTATCATTATAAATCATTGATTAATCGTTATTTAATTATTTACGTGTACCACGATTTGCACACGCCGAACGGATTCGCTGTCATTTTCGTTTGTACATATGTATACCTAAGCTTGTTTATACCCGATGTTATAATTTTAAAGTTAAATAAATTGTCTTTTTTAACAAAATATCGAAATGCTATCTGTAAAATTTTTTATATACATTTTTTTTTTACGAAATGCTCATAAATTAATAATTATTTACCACTTTATTTATGGAACTGTTAACATTTACAACGTCATTATGACGTTCCGTAAAACGTACGAAATTCATCCCTATACATATGCTATTTTGAAGACCTCTTACAGAAAATATGTTAGAGATATTGAAAAAAGAAAGTTGGTTTGAAAAAATATATAGTCTGTAGATATATCCAGAGGCAAATTTGTCTTATTTTGAAATCAGGCCAATTATTGTACTTTTTGACTCAAGATCTTTTTCCAAGAGAGTTTCTCTCCATCACCGACTCAATTTTAAGTAAATTTGATGCAACATTTAGTGCAATTAAATTGAAGATCCATTTATCTTTAATTTTGTGGAAAAAAAACTTTTGCATTGTTACTGATATTCGAAATATTAAACATAAGGAAATAACGTATAGCATTCAAGCTCAAAAGTCCACAAAACAATACAAAATAGTCGCAGATCAAACATGGACTTCCAAAACATGATGACTAAACACAAGACAGGAATATTTCTAATTTTTTATCATTGAAGAAGCAGTTGTCATTGATATTAAAATCCTAATTTTTAATATTTGTGAAGATTATTTGTATAAAATGTAAAAAATGGACAAAGTTTATGATCACAATTTTCATCCGTATCGATGTAGCGTTGTTTCAGGTATTGCGTAGTAATTTAAGCAAGAATAAGGCGGCAATAATGCAAGGATATAGTTTGAAATGGGAAAATAGCCTTAAAAAAAACAACATTACAAATGATGAAGTACATAGTTATCTTCAGTCTTTTGGCTATAAATACATGTTTGTTTATATAAAATGCTACTCACCCATGCATTGTCAATTTGGTAGTGTTTGTGCACCTGCTGTCAATAATATAACCATCTGAAAGGAAAATCTACGTAAGTAGAACGCTCAAACTATTGTGCCCCTTTCTTGTGATTATACAAATCATCTTCTAACTTTGAAAATGATTCTCTTCCTTGGAAATTAAAAAGAATAATATTTATATTTTAATGAATCCCTTTTTGGCATTTTATACTAAATCTGTTTTATCCTTTGCACGTTTTGAAACAATTTTAATCTCTTATAGAAAATGTCGTAAGCTGCAGGAAATTAATATTTAATTTGGTGTTAGAGTGGTTAATTATGTGTATTTTAGTTTCGTTTAAATATTTCTCCATCGCAGATCTTGAATGATATTACAGTTAAATGATTGATTAGTGTTTAACAGGTGCAAGATGATTAATTAAATGACCTTCTGGACAATCTATCGTCATTATTAAGCGTTCTTATTGATTTGTGGACATGTAAATTTCAGTAACGGTGAAAATGTGTCACGTAACAGCCGCTAAACATTTAATATGGACTTTGTTTATTAATTAGCTACATATTTAGATATCAGAAAAACAAAACTGGTGCATGGTATTGAAAATATAGATTTTAGATAATTATAATTTTAGTTTTCATTGTAAGCAATATATTTTGTAATTTTTTCATCAAGTATGATTTCTTCATCACGCTTCCTACTTTGTCATTTTTTGAATAAATATTGACCATATAAAATTATGACGTCATATTGATAAGTCTGTTGTATCAGGATCAGCATAAATACCAGGAAGAAATTTGATTTTAAATCGATTATGCTCAGATTTAGATGTAAATTTTAGGTTTCGACAACATATTGTTGCAGACAGTGAGGAAAATTATGTAATTAGAATAACGGTCAGTGTTTAAAAAGATGGAATACAATAAATCAAACACTGTTTTACAGAATTCTACATCGGACCAGAGTATGTGGGAGTCCGCCATTCCTCCTGCGCTTCAGTTTGGGTTCGGGGTAATTGGAAATATCATTGCTCTCGTGGTACTGGTAACATCATCAAAAAAGCACAAATGGCGGCCGTTCTATCGCCTTGTTGGCGGTCTAGCGATAACAGACGGTGGAGGTATTCTCTTAGTGTACCCATCGGTCATGGTTCGGTATGCCTCGGACTTCACATACGTGTTTCCGAAGGAGCTATGCAACTACAGTTCCTTTGTTTACACATTCACCCTGATTTCCTCAGCTTAAACTAGAGGTACTGTGAGCAATGAGCTCACTAAATGATACCCCCCGCCTCCCATATCGTTATAACTGATGACAAAGTCCCATGTTTTGCCGTGGCCGGGAAACCCAAAATATGTGTCTGATCAAAAAGTAAAATAGGAGGTGCATAATGGCAATATGTAATAAAGATTCTGTGAAAGTTTCATTAAATTTCACTCAGTGGTATAAGAGGAGTTGCGGATAAGAGATGGGTACCCTAAAGCGTAACAGACGGACGGACGGACGTACAGACGGACGGAATTAACGATTACTATATATACCCTCCCGCTTTTCAAGCGAGGGGAAAAAGTAATATCTTTTATCCTATTGAGTCACACTGTTTGTAAAACTCTCACAGGCAGTGTAGGGCAAATCTTCACTATACAAACTATACAAAACTGATAAAGCAAACATGTATTTTCTACATCACACCAGATAGTTTTTCTGATGTAAAATACAAACAAAAAAATTGTTTTTGACACAAGAGGTCTTTGGGACACAATGGTCTTCCGATTCACCTTAGCCCTGCTACTATTTTAACGAGAAGTCTGTGAACCAATGATCACTAGTAATACCCCCGCCTAAATGTGAATATATACTGTCATGTTAATAAACACAGGTTCAATAACGGGCAGATGCACAGATAAGTTGACATCAGAAGTGAACAAAAATGAAAAATTGCGTCAAGCATCTGCCATGAGTAGTTGATGAGAAATCTGCGACGAAAATTTGTTACGGACATACGAACGGACAGCTAGACAGACGAACGGATACACTAGGATAAAACAGTCTACTTTGGGGCGAGGGCATAAAACCAATTTTAACAGATTTTATGTTGGTTTAATATTTCCCATAGAATCAAAACAGTAACACATAAATAAAAGAAATTAAAGTGGGCATATATTCAAGTGAATCAAATAAAAGACAGTAGAAATAAAGAGATAAAAAATTTTAAAAAGCGCAAGAAGAAGAATACTGTGAAATAGCAAATTTTCGAGGGGAGGTTAATTTTCGTTGTTTTCGTTGTATGAAGTGACCCATTAATTCATATCCACCACGAAATGTAAAATGTTACATGCATTAAGTACTCGACTTATCTTCATCCACGAAAGCAAACCCCTACGAATCAGGAATTTTTCATCAAACCACGAAAATTTGAGACCACGAAAATTTGTGATTTTAAGGTATGTTTTTCCTAGATATTTTGACCTCATTGGTAAAGACCAGTCCTTCGTTTGAGACCGTATTAACCCAGGTCCCGTGTCTCAATTGATGTCGGAACGAAATTTCAATGGCTTTGAGGGCCGAGTATAGATTGTGGTCTGAACTGGAAAGTGATGGCGTTCCAAGATTAGTAAAACATAAATTTGGTAATTTTATATGCCAAACAGTACAATTTTCATTGCTTAAAGATGCAAAGAAACCTAATTTAAATGGGTGATTGTCCATTTAAAATGTATTATAAGGTTGAAAAGTACATATCTGTTAAAAATTTTACTACAGAAAATTTTGAGTCTGCATGGTCACATTGGAAAATTATTATGTTATCTTATAAATAATAAGTTCTTATTTAAGGGAAATGTAATCAGTAGACTGTAATATCTGGAAAAAAAAAAAAGAAACACATATTTAGAACAAATACGACATTTCCTTTTTTTGTTTTTTTTTCTAAAATATTTTTTTCAAAAAATTGCAAAAATTGATACATTTTGTATATTCTTGATGTTAGTATAAGTAAAGTGCGAAAGTGGGTGGGTAGGAAAAAATTTCTGAGCTATATGTGATAAATGTTTTTACATGCGATTGTATTCAAAGTATGGAAATAAAGCATTAAAAAGGAACAAACAAAGACACAATTTTATGAAATTGTCGAATTATTACATATACATAGTATGGCATGTCAAACGTTGCTATATTCGATAATCTTGTGATGTATATTCAAAATCTTGTGATGTATGTTCGAAATCTTGTGATGTATATTCAAAATCTTGTGATGTATATTCAAAATCTTGTGATGTATGTTCGAAATCTTGTGATGTATATTCAAAATCTTGTGATGTATGTTCAAAATTAAACTGTGCAGCTGAGCTGGTGAAAAAAAACAGTCAGTCAGTTTGTTTATTACAGCACTAATTACGAGATGCACGAGTGTTGACCCTGGTGACATTTGAGATATTTCGGCCTGCTAGGGAAAATACTCAGTAAACGTAGAAATATTGACAAAATTTGTAGGTACTTGTAACGATATGTGACGATGCTGCATTGTCAGATATTTATACATAACGTTACAGGCTAAAAAGTTAATTGTCGTCGTAATTTAAAATCAATATAGCAGAAGAATAATGAAGAGTAAATACTACAAAAACTGTGCAATTTGTAACAAGGTTATTTTTTGTTTAACAGCTGTTCTTATTACATTTTATTTCGTATTATTACTACAAATAATCTCTGTTGAGATTCTGCTAGGCTAGATATTTGGACTGACGCCGTCGACGGCGTCAGTCCGAATATCTAGCCTAGCAGAATCTCAACAGAGATTATACTACAAAGTACTGCTACTGTTTGTTAATGTTATGCACATGGTTATCTTGTACTTGCAAGTAAATGTAACATTTAATAAAATAATGAAAAAATAAGTCATTTTGGGCCATGATTTGATAATAACATGCCAAATGAACATGTCTTACTTTTTAATTCTCCTTCACTCAGTCTTTGTATAATATATTTTTAGACGAGCTGATCGCCAACCAGGCGATCAAAATGATATAGCATCTGCTCCTGCCACTTTAAGGATGGTAAGAAGGAGGGGGACCCTGCATATTTTGCACGGAATGAAGGAAAGGCCATGGATTTCTCTGATCCTGAATGTACAAAAAGGTGAAGTTATTTTTCAAAATATGACCGACATCTTTTTTTGGATGGTGGGTGGGTGGAGTTTAATTGAGAATATTTTACTAAAAATCTTTAAAAGGGTACATGTATAAACAGAGTAGCTTACAACTGAATAAACAAGATGTGTTTGTAAAACACTGATGCCCCCGTATGGCAACATAGCAAAGATTAAGCTTTTCTTAAATGCTAATTTAATTAATTGGTACCAAAATTAGGGTAATCTCACTGGAAAACAATTGTGAAATTTGAAAGTAAGCTAATGTTAAAGTTTTTCAATAAGTACAAAAATCTCCAAGGTCAAAAGGTCAATGTAATTAGTATCAAATGAAAGGTCTTGCCACATAAAATACTTATGTAGAGCATGAAAGCCCTAGCCCTAACTGTTCAGAAGTTATGGTCAATGTTCAATTTCTAAAAAAGTAGGTCAAACTCCAAGGTCAAGGTCAATGGGTCAAAATTATTGTTATAAAATGAAAGGTCTTGTCATAAGGATCAAATATGTAAAGTATGAAAGCACTAGCCCTAACTCTTTAAAAGTTATGGTCAAGGTTTGCTTTTTTAAAGTAGGTCAGTCTCAAAGGTCAAGGTCAAAAGGTCCAAGTTCTTGGTATCCAATTAAGGGTCTTCTCACAAGAATTACATATATGAAGTATGAAAGCCGTATCCCTTACCGTTCAAAAGTTATGGCCAAGGTTAGAGTTTTTTCACTAGTACAGAAATCAAGGTCAAAGGGTTAATGTTGATGGTATTCAGTAAAAGGTCTTTTAACAAACATTACATATGTGAAGTATAAATGTCCTGGTGTCTACTATTCAAAAGATATGGCCATAGTAAAATTTTAAAATTTTCATGTAAAAGTAAGTGGGTCAATCTCAAAGGTCAAGGTCAAAGGGTCCAAGTTCTTGGTATCCAATGAAGGGTCTTCTCACAAGAATTACATATATGAAGTATGAAAGCCCTATCCCTTACCGTTCAAAAGTTATGGCCAAGGTTAGAGTTTTTTCACTAGTATGAAAATCTACAAGGTCAAGGTCAAAGGGTCAAGATTGTTGGTATTCAGTGAAAGGTCTTTCAACAAACATTACATATGTGAAGTATAAATGTCCTAGTGTCTACTGTTCAAAAGATATGGCCAAAGTAAAATTTTAAAATGTTCATGTAAAAGTGGGTCAAACTCCAAGGTCAAGGTCAAAAGGTCAAATTTGGTGGTACCTAAAGAAAGATCTTGTCACAAGGAATATACTGTATATGAAATATAAAAGTCACAGCTCCACTAATTCAAAAGTTATGTGCAAGGTTAAAGTTTTTGCGGACAAACAGACAAACAGAGAGACAGACAGACAGACACAACAAAAACTATATGCCCCCGAAACTTCATTTACGGGGGCATAAAAAATAATTCACTTTTAATTATTTTACAAAGGAGGAAAAAACTCAAAAGTGAGGAGTTCCTGTCATCTTCACAGATGGACCAGTTGCAGATTCCACAAGCACCAAAATGTCAAGATCAAGAAAAAGTAAAGCTCATTTAAAACACCATTGATGACAAATGACCAACACTGAAAGATTTTCAATAATTTTTTAATTTAATAATATAACAGTTCCTTTAACTGTACATCGAATTACTCATGATTTACAATATATTTTCAGTTGATATCGGGGCACAACTACTCAGCATCCTGCACATTTAACTGTACTCAAGAAAAGCAGCGCCTCTCAACAGAAATACAACAACTGGAAAAGGAATTGCTTGCCCTAAAAATAGAGTCTAGTTAAAGGAAGCCAATGTCAATTCACGATATTCAAGACAACAAATAAAAGGTACATTTAAAGGAATTCCAATTGTGATTTTCTATTTCCTAACAATTTCAGTAAAACTTGTTGCCGTTGAGGGATGAACATCTTAGATTGACTGTTATGTTAACATATTTTGTTATTATTGTTGAGTTCATAATATGCAATTTAAAATAACAGAGAACAAGATGTGTTTGTGAAACACTGATGCCCCCGTATGGCAACATAGCGAAGGTTAAGCTTTCTCACATGCAGATCAAATATGTTGGTACCAAAGTAAGGCCTTTTCACAAGAAATGCGAAATATAAAATGCTAGCTACACCTGTTCTAGGGTTATGACCAAGGTTAACATTTTATAATATAGGACAAACTCCGTTTCAAGGTCAAAGGGTCAAGGTTGTTGGGTTCTAAAGAAAGGCTTTGTCTCAAAGATTACGTATGGGAAGTATGAAAGCGCTGGCCCTTACCGTTCAAAAGTTATGACCAAGGTTAAAGTTTGAAAAAAAGTAGGTCAAACTCTAAGGTCAAGGTCAAAAGGTCAATATTCTTGATATCCAATGAAAGGTCTTGTCACAAGGATTACACATGTGAAATATGAAAGCTCTAGCCCCTACTGTTCAAAAGGTATGGTCAAGGTTAAAGTTTGTAAAAAGTAAGTCAAACTCCAAGGTCAAGGTCAAAGGGTCAAGATTCTTGATATCCAATGAAAGGTCTTGTCACAAGGATTACACATGTGAAATATAAAAGATCTAGCCCCTACTGTTCAAAAGTTATGGTCAAGGTTATTGTTTGTAAAAAGTAAGTCAAACTCCAAGGTCAAGGTCAAAGGGTCAAAATTCTTGATATAAAATGAAAGGTCTTGCCACAAGGAATAAACTTGTGAAGTATGAATGCCCTAGCCCGAACCCTTCAAAAGTTATAGTCAATGTTGTATTTTTAAAGTAGGTCAAACTCCAAGGTCAAGGTCAAAGGGTCAAGGTTCATGGTATCCAATGAAAGATCTTTTCATCAGGATTATATATGTAAAGTATGAAAGCCGTAGTATTTACTGTTCAAAAGTTATAGCCAAGGTTAAAGTTTTTTCATAGATACAGAAATCTCCAAGGTCAAGGTCAAAAGGTCAAGGATGTTGGTTTCCAATGAAAGGTCTTTTCACAAAGAATACATATGTGAAATATAAAGGTCCTGGTATCTATTGTTCAAAAGATATGGCCAAAGTAAAAGTTCAAAATTTTTGTGTTTAAGTGGGTCAGACTCCAAGGTCAAAAGGTCAAATTTGGTGGTACCCAAAGAAAGGTCTTGTCACAAGGAATAAACATGTGAAATATATATAAAAGTCACAGCTCCACTAAATCAAAAGTTACGGACAAGGTTAAAGTTTTTGCGGACAAACAGAGAGACAGACAGACAGACAGACAGACAGACACGACAAAAACTATATGCCCCCGAAACTTCGTTTACGGGGGCATATAAAAATCATTTAATTTGCTCTTTGGGTAAATGATATCTAAAACCTTCTCTGTATAAACCATGTTTTACTCTATGACAATAATTTTTTATCAGAACACTAAATGTCTCATTTCAACAGTTTTTAAATAAATGCATAATATGGATAGTAGCAAACCTGACTGTGACTAATATTGTTATTACTTGAAACTAATTTATTTACAATCTTTTCAGTTTTTGGAAATATTTTAATCAGTATTAAAACAAATTTATTTTCAGATGCTTTTGTATACATCCCTACAGTATGACATATTTGAAATCTTAAGTCAGATTGTTATAACGATTTGAACTCGATTATTATAATGGCTGGACTCCTTCAATGAAAACAGAGGACCAACTGCTCATTGTACTAGTGAAGTTAAAACTCAATCTGCGGGACACTGACTTGGCTCATAGATTCTGTGTCAGTCGACCAACAGTTTTGAACATCTTTCATACCCTTGTTCATGCACTACACAAGATGCTGTCTGATGGCGTAGTCAATGAATGTTTTCCAAGTCAGCTAAAATGCAAAGGTTTGTTTTAAAATTTATCATAATGACTTTCAAAAATTTTATGCAGTTTATACATTTATTGTATTCTTGAAAGTTTGACTGTAATGCCCAGAAGAAAAATATGTTTGTTTCCCCTTTCCAGACCGATCCTAATTTATAGTGCCGACCCTAATTATTTTTTTAATGCTTTTGTCCCATTATGTGCAAGATTACATCCAGGGAATTATAGTCTCCAACTTTGCAAGCTTTTCAAGACAGAAAGAATTTTGGGTCACCTTTCTATTATCAGTTTAAGTCACAGAAATGCTTAAAAACACCATTTCTTTTGTCATTAATGTTAATTCTATACATGTTTTGATTTTTTGATTAAAGAAGCAAAAAAAAATTTTTTTAAAAAAAACAACATTTTCCCTACGTACCCTACATTTTTCAGCCTGAAAGCGGAAACAAACATATTTTTTTTCTAGGCCTAACACAATCTTTTTTACACAATTACAAATAATCAAATTAATTTTTTTCCAACTTTTTTTCAGGGTCTCTGCCAAAATCTTTTGAGGATTTTTCCTCTGCTAGAGCATTCATGGATGCAATTGAAACAACCCAGGACATCCCAACACCAATGGACAATCAGGCCATGGCCTACAGTATGTACAAAAGTTGCCATACTGTTAAAGCAGTGATTTGCATGGCTCCAAACGGTGCAGTTACATTTTGCTCCATGCTGTACCCAGGTTCTACTTCTGATGTAGCTTTTGTACGTCACAGCCAAGTTTTACGAAAGTTCAAAGCTGGAGACCTTATTTTGGCGGACAAAGGTTTCACCATTCATGACCAGTTGCCCCAGGGTGTCTGCTTTAATATACCAGCTTTTTTATCGACACGAGCCAGTTTACCAAACAAGAAGCAGCACTGTGTTACAAGATTGCTAAAGCACGTATTCATGCGGAAAGAGCCAACGAGAGGATAAAGAATTACAAGATTCTCCGTCACATCCCATCTACTTACAGACCAATCTCAACAAAAATATTTCAACTCTGTTCTTGTCTTATAAACTTGCAAGCTCCACTTTTGAAAGAAATTACTTATTTTAAATTTGCATTGGTGTGTGACAGTATGTTTTTATTACAAGAATGTTTGGCAATTCCATTCTTCATTTGACAATATAATATGGAAGAGGGTTTACTTATAATTTTAAATCTCTAGTTTCAATTATATTTACCTTTAAAGCACAACTCAACAAATTCATGTTTTCAACAATTTATTTATTAACAAAGACAAAAATGTTACATTTTCAGTTTGAGAATAACATCTTCAATTCATTAATAAAATGATTCTAAATTTTGATATTCTTTTTTATGTAGTACATAGATTTTATTAATCATCATTGCTATTTAAAATAGTCTTATAAGCCAGAAGTTTTATGATGGATTGTGACATATCATATCATACATTTATAAGACTTTATAGGAACATTCAACATGTTTAACATGATTACCCATTTTCCATTGTTAGAAAATTCTAGAGGTACAATTCTAGAGGTACAAAACCAAGTGTCAAGAAGTTCAAACCAGAACTCAGTTTTCCATCAGTGCTGGAATGAAAATGTTAAAGTAGAAATCTATCAGCTTTGAAACATTTGCTGTCCATTAAATGTCTTAACTATTCTAATCACAATGCAGTCTACTCTTGTCCACACAATTAAGTCGCAGCATGTTTTGTTACATATGTGAAATTGGCCTTGAATTTGATGATAGTATGGGTGACTGGTTTTCAGGCACAGGGTATCTTGTTTAAGATCTAAAAAAATCAAACAACACTTAAGTTATGTTATACCAATTCATATCCCCTCCTTTTTCCACATCTTCATACCATATTGAACAGTTGCACTTGTAAATTAATACATGTATTGAAATCATTTACTCACTAAGATTTTGAATTTCAAAGTACTGGACAATACAGATTTTTAATCCAACTTATAAATTGTTATTTACCTATGAAAAAATCCTTCAAATTTTGTGCCCCATCTGCTACTGTTGAAGATGATGCTGTATATGGACACTTCACCTCTACAATATCAGGAATGGCGTCTTTGGCTTCTGGAGTTTGATAAAATACACTGCATGTTGGTGGTCGAACAACTAAGCCATTAGGTGAAGCTCCCAACACTCTGGATTCGTGCAACCATATCCCTTTCAGAAAAAGTTATAATACTTCTGAATGCAAACAAACCATAATACAATTGATTTTGTAATGCAAACAAAGTCTAAGTAGAGCTTTTATAATCCTTCCACTTCAAATAGATTTCCCGCAAATTTTCTGGAATATGTTGGTAATTGAATATTTTTTTTTTACAATTAGACTTCAGCAAATGATTTCTGTTTGTCACCAGGATAAGTCCTGTTATTTTTTTTGACACATTGAATGTTAACATGTCAGAGGTTGAAGGAATATTATTTTGTGCTGTATACCTGACTGCTCTACAGCTGCATCAAAGTCCTTTTCATACTTTCTCAAAGCATCATCTTCATGAGTGATACCCCATGCAACAGCCTTGGACTCTGGATTGTAAGCTGACATAAGCCGTTTTTTCAATGACAATGTCAATCTGAAGAAGAAAATATGATTTTAGCTCACCTGAGCCGAAGGCTCAAGTGAGCTTTTCTGATCACATCTTGTCCGTCGTCTGTCTGTCTGTCCGTCTGTAAACTTTTCACATTTTCGACTACTTCTCAAGAACCACTAAGCCAATTTTGACCAAACTTAGTACAAAGCATCCTCAGTCTTCGCAAAATCTTTTTTCCAGCACATGCCCTTCGGGCAGGTGTGATCAGCAATTACGCAAGCCCGAACAAATATTTACATGCCCAGAATTTTATCAAGTTATTTTATTCTTATTTGCCTTTTCATGCCAAGGAAATAATCTGAAAATCCATTCTGTCAGTTTCTTGTCTCGCCATTTGTTTTCAACCTGTACACTTTTTGTGTTTCTTTTGCAAAAGAGGTCCTTGAAAATCGTGGTAAAATAAGATGTCGGTAAAATTTTATTTTTTTTACTTCACTTAGATGAAAAATCAAAGGTCTAAAATACATTTTAGGTTATTGGTCTTATTTAATTATACAGAGGCTTATGCCTTAGCATTAACATGCCCTTGGGCTTGTAAGTGTACAATTTCCACATGCCCGCTTCCAATTTTACCAGGTCCCGGGCATCGGACTCCCGGGATTTGTCAAAGACTGATCCTTGGGTAAAGGGGAATAAAAATTGTTAAAATAAAGGGCCAAATCCTCTCACAAGGGGATATAATCAAGAAAAGACAAAAATAGGGTGGGGTCATTTGAAAATCTTCTTCTCAAGAACCACTGGGCCAGAAAAGCTGAAACTTATGTGGAAGCATCCTGGTAAAGTGTAGATTCTAAATTGTTCAAATCATGACCCCCGGGGGAAGGGCGGGACCACAATGGGGAATCAAAGTTTTACATAGAAATATATAAGAAAAATCTTTGAAAATCTTTTTCTCAAGAACCTCTGGGCCAGAAAAGCTGAAACTTATGTGCACATGGAAGGATCATGGGTCAGTGTAGATTTCAAAATGTCTTAATTATGATCAGTTGGGTAGGGTGGGGATGCCTTACGTATTACAAGGGGGAAATCTGGTAAAGAACAGAATGGTCAAAGCTTCTCAGGTGAGCGATGTGGCCCATGGGCCTATTGCTGGTTATTAATCTTACATTTCCTGCATCTATATGTACATAAATCTGTGAGCCAATGCTCACTAATTGGCTCATTAAGCCCACTAGTAATACCCCCGCTGATGTAAATAAGCACTATCATGTTAATATATATACCCAAGTTCAATTACAGGCAGATGCACAGAAAAATATGAAGTTGACATCAGATTCATATCAAAATTAATCCCACCATATGGCATGCCTCAACAAAAGGTGCAAAAAATTTCAAGCATCCGCTATGAATAGCTAATGAGAAAACTGCGACAAAAATTTGTTATGTGTGATACAGACAGACAAACAGGAAGTTGATATCTGATTTGAAAAAAAAATGTATCCCAAGATATGGCATACCTCAGAGAAGATTTTGTTAAAATTTCAAACATCTACAACGAGTAGTTGCAGAGAAAACTTTGACGAAAATTTGTTGTGTATGAAAAGGACAGACGCACAGACAAACAGGAAGTTGACATCGGATTTCAGCGAAAATGTATCCCACCATATGGCATGCCTCAGAGAATACTGTTAAAATTTCAAGCATCTACGATGAGTAGTTGCTGAGAAAACTGTGACAAAAATTTGTTTCTGACGGACACACAGACACACATGAACACAGACACACACACAAGGGGAAAACAGTATACCCCCCTCTCCTTCGGAGCGGGGGTATAAATATCTAGTCATTACAGTCAAACCTCATTATCTCAAACTCAATGAGACCAAGAAAAATGTTGGAAATATCCGTGGATTCAAGAATAATACATAAAGAGTTATCGAGAATAAAATGTCCCAGTCTTTTTAATATAAGTGGTTTGGACTTCAAAATTACTTTGACATATCCATGGAATTTGAGATAATGGGTTTGAGATAACAAAGTTTGACTGTAATTTAAAAAGTCTATTTGGCAAAAATTTAATCACCGCCTTTGCTTAGAACTGAGAACTGCACCAAAGTTGGAAGCTGTTATTCTGTATTTCCTTACAATCGACCACATTGGGTTGTCTCATTGCCCAGTTGTTTCCAATGCAGCTCTTTTAATGGCTTCATCTGACAGGGATAATGCATGTTGTAACCATACCATAAGGGTATCAGAATGAACATACTCTGGTGATATTAACAGGTCTTCAATGAGAGGTACAGGTGGACCAGGTTCACATGGCTCTGGTTCAAGAATCCATTTCAATGCTGAAAAATTTCATTACTTGTGTCATTCTCAAAAATAATATCCATAATATCCATATGACATATACCAAGTAATTAATATAAGAGTCCATACATTTCATTTTAGTGAACACTGTAATGGGTTTTTGTAATGTATGCATTACATATCAAATTTACAACTCACTTGCATATATTTGTTCAGAATTGTTCCTGTATATATTTTTGCACGTGGCATTCTTAGTGTGAAAGTGCCAAAGAAAAATTGGTGCAAATGTACATTTAATATTTACTAAATTATTAACAAGGTTTCATAATGACAGAGTATTAGAATAATAGAAGAATGATCTGATAATTCGCAAGAATATGAAACAAAATATATTTTTTAATGCATTTGAATGATTTTTTTTCCTTGGCTTTGTCATTCTTGAGAAGAAGATTTTTAAAGAATTTTCCTATATATTTCTATGTGAAACTTTGGAAGGCCATTGTGGCCCCACCCTACCCCGGGGGGTCGATTTGAACAAACTTGAATCTACACTACCTGAGGATGTTTCCCCATAAGTTTCATCTTTCCTGGCACAGTGGTTCTTGAGAACAAGATTTTTAAAACAAACCATCAAAGAGCAAGAGCCATCTTATGCATAAATTGGCCCTGTCCTTATATCAAATAATTAACTTTCACCCTCTTTCCCATTTTATATGTCAAAATAAAGTAGACATTTGGTGCTTTCATTTTCTATTTAAAAAAAATCGTTTTGAGAATTCAGATATTGGAAAACAAGTTTGTGAAATTGCAATTTTCTTGAAATTTGCTGAAAACATGCGTGTTTGACTACCTTCAGCAAAAAATTAAAATATGAGCACAGTCCACGATCCAAAAAAAAAACAACATGTTTTGTGATCTTCAGAAGCTGAGCTTTTATTATGTATTTGCATATTTTGGATCAGAGGTTGTGCTCTATATGAAATATTGAAAAAAATGCTTCAACATTAGGCCATTTTCAGAGAAATTTACATGATATGAGGAAAATGATGCATTTTATGACGTCATAATGCATTGAGTAGATGAAAAATTACGTCAAAATTAATAGATATGTGGTCACCAACACTCCAAGTGATAAATGCTGCATTTGCAACCTAAACTGAGCGGTTTTGATTTTTCGGAAATTCTCAGGGCCAAATTAGGCCCAACGTGGCTCAAGCTCTTTTCATTAATTTCCAATTATCTCCCCTTGAATGAGGGCGTGGCCCTTCATTTGAACAAACTTGAATCCCCTTCACCCAAGGATGCTTTGTGGCAAGTTTGGTTGAAATTGGTCCAGGGGTTCTTGAGAAGAAGTCGAAAATATCAAAAGTTTACAGACAGACAGATGAACAGACAGCTTAATAGACGGACACCGGACAAAATGTGATCAGAAAAGAGCTAAAAATAAAACATTCCTCACCACAAAAGCCAGAAGAATATAGGGACCACCACCAGTAACATGTTTCTGGGAAGAACCAAAGCCATAAGAGAATCCATGCAGAGATAAATATCAATAGTCCTGAAGCTTCACTGCAGGACCAGGTACGAGAATTGCTACAAACACTACTCCGGACACTAACCTATTATCCTATGATGTAACGTGCTTTTCCCACTCTGCAGCTGGTTCCCTCATAAGCTGGTACCGAGGACAGTTCAGGATGTCCTGTCAACTTTATTCCTCAACTTCCTGTCTTGGACTGAAAAGCAATAAGTGAAAATCTTTAGTGTTGCCTAGTGACTTTGAATTAAAAAGAAAGTTGCAAGATTGTGAAAGGAGGGGGGGGGTATTGATGCTGTGCATTTTAATAAAATGTACGAAATCTGTATTTCACAGTTTAATGCATTCATGTATTTTTGTGAATTGTCTTAAATGTAATAATTGTTGCTATGTATTATTAAGCACTAAATCTATTCAACTGCATGTGTAAATGGAGAAAATGTGGATATGTAAATGATGTATAATTGCAATGTGTAAAATGTGACATTTTCTTATATGAGGGAGTCTGTTCATGTAATTTTTTTTTCATTAATTATTTTATTTATCTTGATAAAATTATTTCAATTAATAATATTGTTTTTCTTACCTGTCTGATGAACTCAACAAAGGTTACAGAGGTGAATGGTAGAAATATGGGTATTATGGTTGTCAAAACTCTCCGTTGTTGACCACACTGCATGCTGCACTGTAAAATCACCATTTTGGATCTTTAAAAGGGGAGGCTACCCCTGAAATCAAAGAAATTGTCGTAAAAATAAGTAACCTGATTTTTCTTAAAGTCTCACACAAGGAAATAATTTCACTATATGTTACTATATAGCTTTAATTAAATAAATTAATTAACTAGACTCTCAGCAGATAATTCATGAATGAAAAATAAAGATTAATGCTTAGACAAAAATTTGAGATCAGAAAAAATATACCCCTTATTCGGCTTTTAAGAAAGAAAATTGAAAGTAAACATACCTATATCCCGAAATACACATGGGCAAACAGCCAACACACCATCGATGAAGTTACATCAATCATGCGTACCTAAAAAAAAAAAATCCCTTTGATTCAGTGGCACAATTCTGCTGATATGATATTCCTAGTGCATGAGTTCAAAATTAAAACTGTAGACCTACATAAAAATGCTGAAAATAAAAAAAAGAAAAGAAATATTATTGTCTCTATATACATAGAACTACATTAGACTGAGTTCATTTTGATTGGCTATCTCCTTGCATAAGACCTTTAGGCCATAATAAATTAATTGCTAGATTCTCATCCGATTTTTTTTAAAAATCAAGGCGGGCGGGCGGCTTTTATTTTATATTTTTTTATTTCTTCAATTTTTCAGATTTTTTATTGACCTGGTCAATTGGTGTAATTTTATCTACAATACCTGAATAAAAGTCATCGTAAAAGTTCAAATATCTCTTACTTCACATTATCATCAATCTTTTTCAACCAATGACCCTTGTTTAAAATATATATGCATGTATTACAGCAATTACAATCTTTTCAGCTGTCAAAATCATGTCGACTTTTGCAGGATTAAAAAGGAAAGTAGAATGGTAGATAAATACCGATCCCGATTAGAATTAAGACGAAGAAAAACAGAAATTAAAAAAATTGAGGTGGGGGTATAAAATCGAGGCGGGTGGGGATGAGAATCTAGGAATATTTTTATTATGGCCTTAAGGGGTAATTTTATGCTATTTTCCATGTGCACTGATTGCCATAAAACATAAGGAAAAATACCAGCCTTACAATTCACTTGACCTTGACCTTTGACATACTTTACTAAGAATACCCAGGACAATTTGGTTTAACTTAAGTACAGCTATTTGTAAGAACCAGGCAGGGGGTGATTCATGACCAATTCAGATTTTTACAAAATTTTAATATGTTGCTTCATGGACCAAGGGAACATCAATGGACAACATAATTTTTTTGGCCAGCCTTTGTTGCCATGGAAACAATGCACCATGTAAATGCACATGGCAACCAAGCAAAAAATTGAAAAAAATGTGAATTTAGCTATTACTGAACACAGGAACAGAGCTTTTTTGATGATAGTACCATAAATAAATCTTTTTTTCCTGAGAAGTACATACAAAATGATAAATGATTACCATAAGGATAAAATTATATAGGATTTATTAAAGGTATTGAATTTCAATTTAACATAGGTCATTTCATAAAATTCACTTTTCACAATATTTCTTCAAATCCAACATGTTTTAAAAGCATATTAAGAAAAAGGCCCGCATGTTGAAGAAATCTGATAACATGGGATAGAAAGAGCATATTCTTGATTTTAATAAAATTAAATAAAACCCATGGGTTTTTTAAAAATATTCTGTTACCATGGCAACGAAATGTCACAAAAATTCATTTTTCACAATAATAACCGTTTTTAGGAGCATAGTAAGAAAAATTCCCACATGT
>PRKT01001013.1:1595-57777 GCA_003671525.1 Saccostrea glomerata | reverse complement strand
TAATTTGTGCAAACATCTAATTTGTCCGAACAAATATCTAATCCGTCCGAACAAATAACTAATTTGCCCGAACGAATTTCTTATTCGTCCGAACAAATAACTAATTCGTCCGAACGAATTTCTAATTTGTCCGAACAAATAACTTATTTGTCCGAACAAATAACTAATTTGTCCGAACGAATTTCTAATTTGTTCGAACGAATATCTAATTCGTCCGAACAAATAACTAATTCGTCCGAACGAATTTCTAATTTGTCCGAACAAATAAAAATTTTTTTACCTGGCCCTCCAGCGGCGCCGTAAAATTTAACGTAATTAAAAAATCATTTTCAAATGTTTTGCAAAGAGTGTACATCTAGGAGCAAATGTCTGAACATATTTTTACTATATTTCATGTAAAAGGACCGACTCCTACTAAACAAATGATGGATTTCTATACCAGAGAACTTTGGAAATACTTAGATTTTGCAATAGGCACAGAAGAAGATGTTAAATTGCGAAGAGAAGTAAACAGAGTCTATGTAGAGGTGAAGAATGTTAGTCAGATAAGTGATGAATTCATTTCTGGAAGTTCCGCTGAAGGATTTAAATTTCATTGGAGTGATCTTGATATAATGTGGTCCTCTACAAAAGAAACTGTTGCCATGGAACTAGAAGGGTTGACATACTCTAGATATATTAAATTCATTGCAAGTGACATTGATTGCAAACCAAGCTTCTGTAAACTTGTGCATTATCCTTTTGTTGGTTTAATGAAAAGGCCTGGAAAAGTGTCTGATGACGAGTGTGTTTCTAGGATTAAGTTTTTGGAAAGGTGGCACAAATACAGCTTCAATAAATGCACCGATAGCACAAGTCACGGACCATGTATTACATCATACATACCGAAGGAATACGACATTTGCCATTGCTTCCCTATACACCCTATTTCTTCAAATAAGATTTTGAGGAATTTTTCAACAAAGTTTTGGAATAATTTAAAGGCACGTCTGTTAGAGAAAAGTGTTACCTTGATGCATGTTGTTCCAAAAGGTCCCAAAAAGGGCGATATGAAAGGCATTCAGTGGCTGAAATCGTTCTGTGCTCTTGAGAAACACATCGTTCATTCACTAAACCACGTTCAATTTTGTTGTTATGGTTTATTAAAAATTGTTATCCGTAATAAAATTGAAGAGCATAGTGAAATGCATGACACTCTGTGTTCATATCATTTAAAGACAGTTTTGTTTCATGTTTTGGAAGATATACATTCCGATTTTTGGATCCCACGAAACATACTCTACTGCTTTTGGATTTGTTTTACACGCCTTGTCTTATTTGTGAGTAAAGGTGTTTGTCCTAATTATTTTTTCCCAGAATGTAACCTTTTTCTCAAGGGAAACACTTTAACGAAAAAAAGCAAAATTGAAGAAATTCTTTTAGATGTCCTGAAATCAAGCCCATATTATCTTGTAGATGTAACCAGAATTTCATCTCTTGATAATCCTGCTCGTTTGGTGCAACAAACACCAAAAAGATTACGAGACCTCATAACGATTTCTATGGCATTGATCGATGTGAAAGGGTACCAGACAACTTTTCAGAAATGCATGCTTTCCATTGTAAAAATATTTCAGTTTTTAGAAAGTGAGAAAGATGAAAGAACAGTTTCAGCGCTGAAACATCTATTCATAAGTGTTATGAAAAGAGCTGGGGTCATTCTTTATGACAAGTTTGTTTTGACTGGTTTTACCCAGTACTTACTGACAGCGGAAGCAGCCTTTATTTTGGAACGGAATTTTCTGGCATCTGGAGGACTATTCTTAGCGACACTGTGGTACTGCCAAGGAAAATATAACTCTGCAATAGAAGTGCTCTGTCATGTTCTCGACAAATTATCCGATAGTGTACTCCCGTGTGTTATTTATAATAGCTTCCTATTGTGTGATATTGACAAACTTAGGTGTAATTTTACACATCTTGTAGAAAAATATTGCTCGTGGGTTATGTTCTTACCTAGAAATAGCTGTTTTTGTCCTGAAGATCTTAAAAGTGATGTTCGTGCTTGTCCGATGAATGACTTTGTAATGTATGACAAATCATACGCTTTATTTTTGATGTTTCTTTGTCATCTGGAGATGGGATATAGCAGGAATTGTAAAAATACACTTCGTAAACTGCGTGACTCTTACAAAGATATTCGTTTTTGTTTTCTGTATTCTCAAGCTCGCGAAAATTCTGAAAAACTTGCACTGATAGCCAAAAGAAAATTAAAAAACAGAACAAAACGGAACACAAAGAAACAATGTAAAACAAAAAAGAAATGATAAAAAATCCTGTGATTGTTAACAATTGTTGCTTTTCTGTCGACTCAACGAATGATCAATCATTAACCCTACATTTAAGCGAAGAATGTAATTTATCAACAACACTAACTTAGCAAATTCCTGATTTTATATTTAAAGAAATTTTGCGAATGGAAACAAAATGTAATGTGAGTAATTATAAATAAAATGTATTTATTTGTATATCACATTTGCATTTAAATGCTTATATCTCAATTTTTGGTCAGTTTAAAGCAATTCGAAAACAGTTTAGAATTCACAAGGATAATAATTAGATATTTTTGTAATACTAGTATTGCCAAGAAATTTAATGAAAACCTCATAATATTTAAGGAACGTGTCACTAGACCTTAAAATAAGTATAAACCATCACCTTAATTTATTTGATGAAAAACTTATTAAATCGGTTTATAAACTACCGTAAGTCATGTTAGATCGTGTAACAAAGGTTAAAATAAGCTTAATTCCTTAAATATAATTCTTTGTATAACGATGGCGAAAATGGGCGCTGTAGCTTTGAAAACCTACCCTAAAGAATTTTGTATCTTTTAAAAACTTTGAAATAGCTCAAACAATGCTGTTATACTCTAAATTATAAAACATGCATGATGAATGCTGTGTCTTCCCACAAAATTCTCTCTAGATAAAAATGATCCATTGACATGTCAAAAATCATTTTCACACCATATTTGTACCATTTGGTATAAAAAAAACTCTTTTATTTACTCTGAAACAAGAGTTTAGCCACACTGGGGTTGACAAAATTTCAGAATGTGTAAGATTTGCCTTCTAAGTTGTCACAATTATCAGTGATGACGGATAAACAAGACTCTAGGACATCTTTCCAAAATTTGTTTTTGTACGTTTCAAAATTTTCAACACAAAATCATCACCCAAATTCAAAATCTTTTCCACAACATCTTGTCCATAAACTATTTCAAAAATACTCAACCATGAGTGACTTCCTTTAATAATTCCTTGAATCATACATATCTAAATAACTGCTATGTTAAATTTTCTGTTACGGGGCTCTTTTGATTTCTAACTTCTTGGAATGAAAAGATGTTGTAATTTTATATAATTTATTGGAAGTCTATCATTCATCAATTGCAAACATATGGCGTCAGCAAGGCACAGCATAGATTAATTTGTCTCCTTATTCAGGATGAAAGCTATAATATTTCCTTATTCAGGAACTTTTGCCTTATTCAGGACTTTCTTTCAATGTATTTCCTTATCCAGGAACTATGGTTCTTATTTAGAACCACGCGAGCCAACAGACTAACATATTAACAAAAATCATGGTTTATGTATGTATAATGATCACGTGATTAAATCAAAGCGACATCTATACATTACAACAAAGAACGAAAAATCATTAAACATTAAGTTATAAAACATATTGTATATAAAGTAACAAAAAGCATTATTTTAAAAGTCTCTATTTATAAAGTCCATATCATATCTAAGATTTCTTCATTTAGATTTCGTAATGAAATAAATAGACGGTTTATTTTAGGTACAATTGAAGTTTTTACAACTGTTACCCGTCCAATAGGAGTTAGAATACATCTTTTTTTTTATTGCCGAATCATTGAAGTGATTTTTGGAAATTGAACTTTGAAATGTAAATCATCAATTTTTTCTAGGTCAACAGAGAAATTTATTCCTAACAAAGAGAAAGTTGTTGCCCCCAAATCTAACTTCCATCTTGAATGGTGGAAAACCTCAGCAGAAAATATTTTTGAACCTATCCAGATAATTTTGGTTATTGTAACTGTATATTTTCAAACTTGAAATTTTTGCATATAATTATAATACTGTGGATCACTTAATTTTTGCGACATCTTATTTTCACGAGAAAGTCATTGACCTTATATAAGCGAGACAAAATTTTCACGAATTGTGGTTATTGCTCTAAATAATCTTAAGAAATGCTATTATACGCGAGTATTGAATTTAATTTTCGCGAGCACATTGGTTCGCGTAATTACGCGAAAATAAAGTTCTCGTGAATAAAAAAGTGATTTACAGTATATCAAGCGCAGCATACAGAAAACCTGCAGAATCATCAAGGGCAAGAGAAGTGACATCGGCAAATTGAGATAATAGCATCTATTAATTTAAAGAATAGATGCCTTTATTTTATGAGGAAAACTTTGTTGCTGCTATTCGAGTTGGGTTAGCTATGAATTAGATCGGGTTCGGGATATCTCAAATTCCCCCTCTTTGCCCTGGATCCTAAGAACGAAAGGTATACGAATTTTGTAGCAGACAGAATTTTCAAAAAATATGCTTTCAATCACGATTGCTTCTTAAATAATTTCATAAAATAGTATATACAAATATCGGATTCGATGATTAGACGCATGGATGGATCATTCTTTTTTGAAAAAATGCGAGATTGGCTAGGATTGAAATTTTCTTTGTCAGCATACATGTGGCATAAGTTGTGTTAAAACTTGTTAACGCTTTAGTTTACGAGCAAATATATATTAGATTGAGGAATATTTTGTAATTATGCATTAAATATATTTATATATATAGATCGGGCATTATCAATTAGAAAGGGGGGGGGGCATAATACAGTAATATGATCAAAACATTATAATCAGGGTTTATCATTTTTCGAATCATTTATTCAATTGAACATTCTCAAGTGATGCAATTGGGGGATCTTTTAAATGCACTTTGCAATAGGAAAACAAAAATCAAACAAACTAAAAACCCCAAAAGCAAAGTTATACCTTTTCCAGATCTGAGGATTAACAGTGAAACTTGAAATATTGTAAGGGTAATGTTCAGAATAAATCAGGCTATAAGTTATTATCATGCAATAGGAACTTAATTCATACTTGGCTAAATTTATGCCCCCTATATCATGTATAGTAAACGACACAATCAACCAAGAAAAGCCAATGCTTAATTATTCAAACTTCAAATCTGATGTACTCTTGAAATTAAATTCAGAGATTCTCAAGTGTGAAATATTGCCCCATGGTTCCTTTGGCAATTACATAAATTTTATCAAATTAATTGGCAATCAAAGGTTCGCCCACTTACCCATTAGAGCCATGCTAATTATTTTTACTTATGTAATGAGTCATACAATAAATTTGACATACAATCTGACACAAAGATATTTGCTTCAGCATTTTAAGGATGGGGATTTTGATTGATGTACCTTTTGCTCATGCATTCTGCACTTCTAAGGCTATAACCATTAGAAATGAAGGAATTGATAATTTTATTTACCCGTGGTTTGGGTAAAAAAGGGTTAGACTGGTAAATTAAGGAAAATGACAAATTAATGCTCAATGCAAGTTAAAGAACATAATCTGCTGTATGCTATAACCAGTTGCTTAAATTAGAAATTCTCTTCTTTTAGCTTTGGTAAGTATTTAAAGTTATTAGCTCTAGGTGTGCTATGACCCAGAAAAATAGTAACTGGTCGTGAATCATGTAATATTAATTCTTCATTTTCAACTACTGACAAGGTCAATTTAATAAGGTTTTAAATAAAAAGGATATACTTTACAATTCAGAAAATATATTGGAAAAAATAATTACTAAAAATAATTGATATTCATAAAAGCTATTCTTGATAAATTTATTTCATTAGTTAGAGAATAAAGTTCATGGAATATTTACATCAGATGAGAATTCAAAACCATCAGGGTTAAAAATATTACTGAAATTAACTTTGGTCATTCAAATTCATAACTCATAGATAGGGGAGAGACATGCCATTCATTCACTTGGGGGGGGGGGATTATTGTTATTTGGGTCTGGCTCTTAAGTTGGAAATAATAAATTCTTTAAGAAAAAATATAAATTGGATAGGGATTTCAGTAGAAAGAGTGTATTATAAACTTACTAGAATGAGTTGTATATGAGGCTATTGATCAAGACTTAAGAGTATAACAAAATTTGGATCAATTCAGTAAGATTTATTATTTGCATGATACATTGACTAAGGTTAACAAGTCAAGTACACACAAAGTTAAACTGATCGTACATGTAGTCTGCTTATTTAAATGACTAAAACATATACTTGTATGTTTGTTCAGCAGTCAATTATTGATAAACAAGAGGCAAATATGTAAAGGACTTAAATTTTTGGAATTGATTTCATTACTACAAAGATTTCACCAATTGATGCGATGTATTTTACAATGGCATTTTTCTTGGACCTAAATAAATTTAGTATTTTATCAGACATCTAAACTTGATAAGCATGGTGTAAGCCTATGGATTTCAATCAAGATACACAAATCATAGAGTCAATTTAATTTTATGGCTTATCCTATATTAAACAAAACAGTGGAAACCACTAGTTATAAGATCCAGGGCTAGAAACATTTAAGTCCAACCCATTGAAAGTTCACAAACATCTTCAGTCAGGGAAAATTTTAGGAAATACAAAGCTATTTAATTGTTATTTTAAAAATGGATTAGAAATTATAGCATTTGTCAAAATCTTCCACTAATTATATTAAATTTATGCCAGGTAAACATATCATTCATCCAGAAACCACCGCAAAATTCTATTTCTCAGCCTTAGGCTCTAATGCACATAGTTAAAATGATTCACAGTACTTTTAGGTGGCAATACTTGTTCAGAGTATGAATTAAACCTTTACTAACAAGGAAGTGCTTCCTTCTGATCACATTTTCAATTTTGGTGAATTAAACAAATTTTTAGTTTTGTTGTACTGTTTGTAATCTAGGAATAATGCACTGTCAGGCAAGTTCAACAGAATAATCCGTATTATTATTATTATAATTATTATAAATACACATGTAATCATGTATTCTTGCAAGCCAAGTTGATGGGGGAAAGGGTTTTTGCTCTGTGTGTGAGCCATTTATTAGTAATACTTGTTCTGTTCCTACTTCTAGGTAGTTAACTTACATTATTATTTCAATAGGCATAGATCTGTAATTTTCATTGGAAAGTGAACTTTAAAAAGTTCCATATTCTTACTCCATTTAATAAAGTATCATTTTACATCCAGTTTATGATGTATATGCTCACAGCTCATACAGATAGGTTGGGTGAAAATCTTCATTAGAATAAAAATAAAAACTGATGTCAAGATCCCATTTGGAGTCATAGTTGGGAGTAAAACGTTGACTGCTGTAACATCCTGTGTTACATGTAATACATGTGATTACTAAAAGCCTGGAGTCAATTCTCAGATATAAAGCTAACCTTATTTTATTATAATTAACATGATTTATTTCCATAGATAATCTTACACGGTAAGTTAAATAGGTTTTCTAGAACTATTGTTTGAAACCAGCCAGAATAAATTCATACATGCTGCTGTTGAATTGAGAAGGGTAGATCAGGATAAGCCATTTTTATGATGGGACAATATTTTGTCCACATATAAATGTTTCTTTCAGTTTTATTACATGCAATTCAACATGTATAATATAAATTATGACGCAAATTGCATATTTTTAGTCTAATTATTATACAGACGTAATCAACTTAGGAGGAATGGGGATCTAGAGTTATTTTCAGGGGGGGGGGGGCTATTTCAGTTTCCCAAGTAAATAGGTGACATTTAGGCGGTTGGTCGTGGGTCGGTTGAATGCGGCTTCCCCATTTTGTGGGGTGACCAAAACCTGTGGATTCCAAAGGTTTCGGCCATGTGGCGTTTGCGCCGAGCCATTCAACTGATGCTATAATTCATTATGATGCTGCTGCTTAAAACAAACTCATTTACTGTGAAAATGTGTGCTGCTTTCAACAAATTCATGAATTGGTCTGCTTTGATTGATTGAAACAAACTCAATTGCTGTGCAAAATGTGTACTGCTTTTACCAAATGTCAAGGACAGTGCTTTGCTTGCTAAAATATCTTAAGTAACGTTCGCGGTTTGATAACCCGGAACGATAACTACATACATATAAACTTGTAAAGTTTATTAAAATACATGTACATAAAATTTAATTGTAAGGTTAATTACCGTTTGCGGTATACCCGGAACGGCCATTGTTTTGCTTATTATAAGTACATGTACATGTAATATTTTGCTTTCATGTTGATTGTTGTTGCTGCTTGTTGAAATTGTTTGGGGTCGCCCTGCTTGGCACCCCTTTGTTGCTTTAAGCCACGACCAACAATCGCCAATATATTAAAATAAACGTGTACAAAATCATGTTTGTTTTATTTTCCTCTATATAAATAATATGTGTTCCTTATCGTTTACGACAGTACCCTTTATTTCATGGTTTTGTTTAATAAGAATGGCTAGAATATCTACTCAGAGAAGAAAAATGCTTGGAGAAACAGGGTCTCCCTGGCAACATCCACGATGGAATAGAAATTGCTAAGAAAGGAAACCACTTTTGAGTATAAAAGCTTTAGAATTTGTGTTTAAAATTTTAACCCATTTAATTATATTTTTACCCAAACCTAAAAAAGTATTAAACCTTGTAAACAAAAGACCAGGGACTAGAATCAAAGGCCTTCTCAGAGTCAATGAGAAACAACAATCCAGGTACTGTAGTATATTTATTTATATCAGTATAAGACATAAGATCATAAATATTACGTGTGTTCCCCCCAATAAATCTCCCTTATAAATCCTGTTTTTGCTTCTGATATGAGAAGATCGAGTGTAGATTTTATTATATATTACATTTGCAAATGTTTTCTTTTATATATCACTACTGAAAGCAATGCGTATCTATAACTGTATAAATACCGGTACGGGGTCAAGTGGTCATGTGCGTATGGATAAACGTTCGACGTGATTCTTAGTAACGTCAAAAAGGGTCGACACGCGTTCGGTGGATTACATACATGCCGTTGGGTTTGAAAAATAATGCATTTCACATGTCAAAAGTAACAATCAGGCAAATATAAAGTATGAATAAGTCACAAATGTAAATATAAGTAATAAGGTTTTAAAACATCTATCGGGCTATAAATACGGGTTGGTACGAGATTGAATTCATCATAAAGCCCTTCGGGCTTTGTGGAATTTATTCTCGTGACCAACCCGTATTTATAGCCCGATAGATGTTTAAAAATTATACCTTATTTTCTTGATTAAACATGGGATTGGATACTTTGATTCGATTGTGTATATCTTGTGTACCTTGCCTTAACTTTTCTATCGTCAACTTCCCTTACGGTTTATTCCCTGAACGTCTAAAACCTATATACACAGTATAATTATCACACTCAAACAAGGGGCCCTCTGAGGGGTACAAGTAGACTTTACCTGTGTTTCATGTGTTATCTTGATTTATCAGTCTAAATCAGATAAATCTATTTATTTTTCTGATAAAGAATATTACCAAACCACAATTTATTTGATTAAATAACTATAATTTAAGACACCAAACAAGTGTTTTTTCATATAAATATTTTTATTTTTTTCAGCACATTTCAGCACTATGACACAATATATTTAAAGTGATAACAAGTTTATTATTTACAAATATTTAACATGCTTTTCAATATTAAAATGGAAACAGAGTTTGACTTCAGTTCTATACATTAATTAACACTAAATTTTTTCACATTTTTGGGGTTTAATCTCTCATTTCATAATCACAGAATTTTCTTCATGATCACTACCCCAGGTGCAACAGCTCTGATGAGGAGTCTGTGTAGGTCATGAGATCGATTGTCCCGTTTTGGAGGCGTTCTCGCAGCAGTTGAAGTCTTCTCCCGATGGTTGCATATTTCTTGGCTGGTGGTCTGATGGTTCCGCCGACTTGTCTCTGTATCTGTAAGATTTCATTGGCATTCTGAATGTCTTTGAACAACTTGATCACTGTGAATATGTTGGGGTGAGCATGTTGAACCATTCTCTTTATCTTGCTGTGCCATCCTTCCAGACTGTTGTTCGTTATTGGTCCTTCCGTGCCAAAGTGGTTCCACAAAAGTCGGTCACCATTCACCCACTGCTCTGTCACATAGTCTGTAAAGTTTTGTGTCAGCTCTGTAAGGTCAGCTTCATCTCGGTCTTCCAGGGCTGTAAACCATACATCTTCTATGCAGTCGAGGGGAACTAGAGGAAGGGCAGCTGCTCTTCGAACCAATGTCTTGACGTCGTCATTCTCCTTGTACGGAATCTGTAATCCAGTCTGTTGCGCTCTTCGCCATACCGCCTGTATGAAGTGGAAGAAGCAGCCCTTTGTGTTGACTCCAGAAAACACTTGTCGAATGGAATTGTGGATAGCTGTCTCGAAGTCAGCTAGGGCATTGGTAGGACAAAACTGTAGTCCAAGGTCGTTGATTTTTTCTTGCAGAGTTGAGAAGAATCTGGTGAAGATCGCTTGACTCTTGCCGGGTAAGAGGGCGTAAACAACTGGTGTCATCACATCGTCAATCCGCACATGGATACTGAAGATTTGTTGGAAGAGGCTGGGACAGGTGTAAAATGTACCATCACAGAAGAAGGTCTCGGATGCTGCAAGGTCTCTAAGGTTGTCAGTAGTTGCATAGGTGATGATTCTGGTGTTCTGAAATGTGTCGTCTAGGAGTAGGAATTGTTGACCAGTCTCTGTCTCTGTCCATTTTCATTCCAGTCTGATGTCTGTAAGTGTCTTTGGGAGTGGGGGTGTCTGTTTCCGGCGAGCTCTGTACAGCGATGATTTTGCAGTGTTGAAGGTTGGCAAGTTCTCGATGACCTCTTTGCTGGTGTCGTCCCACTGGGCATCTCGCAGGGAGTTGAGCTCTTCTGTAAAGATGGATGGGATGGGTCTAACTTCTTCTGCGCATCGCTTGGTGATGGAATTCATTATTTGTTTGGCGACAACTTTGGCTTGGTCTGCGGGATGGGTATGCTGCTGTCTTCCGAATCCAACCGGGATGTTGTTCTCCGTTGATAAATAGGCTGAACAACCTGCTACGATGCATTTCCAGTAGAGCTTTGTCTCTGTTCTGCGATGAATTCGGTAGATGTATCCATGACAAGCTTTTAAGCTAAGTTGTGACCACCTTTTCTGTTTTTGATGTACATAACGTTCAGCTGTGCATTTGCCATTGTTCTTGGTGTAGGTGAAGACTGATGCTGTGGTGAATTTCCGTCTTGTATATATACCGTTTGGTAGCTTGTGTGTTTTTTTTTTATTCACAGCTTGGACCATGGCTTGGACGAGTTCAGAGCATCCTTGACAGTAATTTCCTTTTATCTAACTTTCAAAGTGAACTGATCTTACAAGCCTCATTACCAATTATTCATAATTTATGTTGTTAGTTGTAATTATAATAAAAATTCACAGTAAAGTGATTTGTTTTCAAATCATTGAATAAATCATTTTCACAAATACATAAAATTATTTATCTTAAGATTAAGTTTTATCATGAAAACTTAAAATGATTTTGAAAATGACACATTGCAAGCACATTGCAAGCACATTACATGTATTCGGAGTAAATGCTTAAACTTTAGCTTAAAACGAACATGAATTTTTTTATGCACCATTACAAAATAATTGAATTCAACTTATGGATTGAAAAAAAATATCTAGTCTAGATTATTTCTAAAAGAAAACGAAAGATTTTTTTTGTCTTTTTTAAACATGTTTAATGCATTTAAATATATTAATATATTTTAATGTTAAAATATTAACATTTTGATTTAAAAATAAATAGAATTAAAGATTTATTATCACAATAAAATAATTTTTATTCTAATCAAAATAAACACTTTGAAAATTGTTTGAGTAAAGAATATTTAAAAATTTGAATAACATTTAATTTATTTTAAAGGACTTATTGCGAAGATTTCCCCTATGTAAGTCTTTTATTATTTTTTGTATTTTATTCATACAGTTTAAAACACAGGTATCACGGGTAAACTCTACCTGTGCCCCTTAGAGGGGGCCCTTAATTGAGTGTGATGATTATACTGTTTATATAGGTTTTAGACGTTCAGGGAACACACCTTTCTAACAGCTAAGCGAGCGATTTCAAATGAATTAGATATTTCAAATAATAAATATGTATCGCTTTGCTCAAACATTCCTCACCGATGTAATTGTGAAAAATCATAATATACTTATACACATTGGGAACTTTGTCCGGTATTATCAATCTACCCTGTTATTTTACTTGTGGTATCACCAAAATATTTCGCATGATTGCATTCTCTGTTTGAAAATATATTTGTATTGAAAACGTTTTTACTACATGTACTACTTGTAATCTTTACTGGCAATCTATTAGAATATGTATGCACCATTAAAAAAGAAAAGAAAAAAAAACTATAATACATTCAGAGATCTTCAGGTATCGTGAGAATAAAAATGTATCAATGCCACATAATATCTACCACGAACAACGTAAATTTCAACGATTTGAAGTGGTCTATTTATAATTTTCATTTATATGTACACTAGTAAGCATAGCATATTTCTTATATCCACGACATAAGGAACCATGTACTGGCCAGTAGTTTTGCATCCTCGATCTTAAGGGCTTCTTAGAAGTTAAATCGTTGGAAAGAGAGAAATACCTCCCTTCTCGAGCTTCGAAATGCTAGAACTATTTACTCTTCTGAGCAGTTCTGTGTTATTCGTGTCGAGGAGCAACACAACAGAAAGTACAGCGCATAAGTGGTTGAGTGTGTTTTTCATAAGATAAAATGTTCGATCCTATCTTTATGTTTTGCTCTAAAGTTTCTCTTCAAAATAACCTTTCCAGTTCTCACACTAGATTTGAGGAATGGGTAATCCAATTGTTAATATATTTTATTTATTCATTTTATTACCAGTTATGCCATTTACTTTCTTGAGTAGATCAATTTGCCTGGAAGGAGTAAAAGATTTTATAGAGAAGGAAAATACATGTAGTATTCCGCTTAAAGAAGTTAAACGACGGCTGACAGGTATTGGTTACATATACACAGTCTAAATTGTTAAAATAATTGCATTCTATGAACTATTTTTTTTTAGTTTTGTTAAGTAAATATATTTATTTATTTTTTACCTTAATAAGTAGGATATATAATTACCTTTAAACTTATGCTATGCTTTGATTAATTTTTTTAAAGGGAAAAAAATTAATACATGAATACAGGTATATTGATAAAATATGAAACATGAATTTGAATAATGTTTTATATTTTTAAAATAAACTTGCAGAGCATAAATTGTTCATGCATGTGATTTCCATATTCGAGGGGTTTTCAAAAAAGTTCGTGGATTGAGGCAATAAAAAAGTACTATGTATTTTGTGCTTTTACAGTTTATAATGAACATGGAACTACAAAATATAATAAAAGAAATCTTAAAAATTTAACTTTATACGTTCCATTCAAGCTGAATAAGGACTTAAACCTGTCGTGTTTAAGACTTTACATTGTCATGAACAGCGGCTTTCAAAGCATATAAATGTAAGAAAACTTCGCGTGATTAAGCCAGCATATTTTGCTTTTTTGGAGTTTAATATATACAACACAATTATCAGCGTCCTTTTTTATGTGATTGATTTTTTTCAGATTTTGACTACAAATTCACACTTACTGTGCATCCCTTTTTTTTCTGAATCTCTTTTGGCATTAAAAACGACCTAAGTACTCTGGGTGTATTTTATTTCTACGTAGCCAATCTAATCATTTCCTAAGTCTATACCAGTTTTTTTTTCAGGGGAAAACTTTAAGAAATGTTAAAAAAGGACCACCCCTTTGAAGGTCTCATTTGTTTAGACACTCAATCTAGAATTTACGATACTTTTTCATACGACTTTCAGAATGAGATATAAATTCCATATTTTTGGAACAAAAGAATCCCAACACTAACCTGAATTAACGGGATTTTTAGATGTCAAATGTTCATACCAAAGGAGTTTTTCATAGGTACATTTCGGACGAAAAAACGTCGTGTTCGAGGTTGCGCCGCCTGTCATACCATTTCTTACAAAAACATTACTACGAGGGGTGATCAAAAAGTTCGCAAACTATTTCTATATCTACAAAACCACAATTCAGATTAGAATGAAATTCGGTACACACATAGCCATACACAAGGTCTATAAATAGCATATGCTGAATAAAGTTTCCCTCCTTGTTTGTGACGTCACAATGTGAAAATGACGTCACTATTCAGGTCACTTGTGACGAAAAATGGTTGTCTCAGTCGAACTCGTTCAACAAACGACTGTACAATTTATAGTTATATCTTAGAAATCCATCTACAGTATCATATAATAATTTGTACACAGTTTATTGAGATAAATGAGTTCCTATAAATTCAATTAATGATTGGATTAATCGTTTTAGTGAAGGAAGGCTGATGGTTAAAAATGATACTTGTCATCTTGCACAGTGAAAGCAAGTTTGAAAAGATAAGGGTTTTTAATTAAGGAATTTGCTATCAAAGACCTCCAATTAGCACTTTGAAAAATAGTTGAATATTTGAACAATGATATAAGTATTGAATTCCTAAGATATCGTTTATTTTAGATTTTAAACATATTAGATATGATAAAAAGGAGGCACCCATTCTCTATCCGCCTTGAATAAAGGTCTCTCCTGAGACAGAAGATTTGTGTTTTAATGGTCGCCATTGCTTATTTTTGGAAAAGATATTATTATCCACCCATTCTGTTGCCGAGATATGACCATTTCTGACAAATGAACTGTTCTTGTCATAAAAATTAACTCACATGGAAAGAAATATAAAACTCGGAAAAGTCTTTCAACTTTTGTGACAGAACGCTACGGAAGGGGTCACGTGACCACCAATATCACGTGATTCGCGCATGCGCAGAACGGTGGTTGATGTGCATTAAAATCGGAGAGGATTAATTTAAAATATAATCAACATTTAAACCAAATGTTTCTTGTATGGTAGTTATTCAATTAGTTTGCGAACTTTTTGATCACCCCTCGTACAGTGTAATTTATTGAAAAAGGAAATTTACGATTTTTGCTTTATTCTATAGATACTTTAGAAAATATTATGCTTATTAGATTTTAAAATTCATTGATGCACCTAAAGCAGTTTTAATTTTAAATTGCTAGTCCACAAACGAATGTGCTTTTGTGAATAATGAAGAGGCCTGTAATGGTTTATTATTGCTTCCATTGCTTCATGCACCGTTTCAGAATGATTCCAAAGAAGATAACTTATAAAATCGAATAATTGCTAACTGTGTGATTAGCTTCACAGAAATTGAATTATTGTAACTATGCTCAATATAGAGAGATATTTTGTACAATCTAGCTATTGTTTTTTTTCAGAAAGGGCAGGTCCATCGATTTGTAAATCACAGATCTTCTGTAATGTTTATTTTGTCTATAAATCTAATGAAGACGAATATTATTATTGGTTAAAAACTGCACGAATAAGCATTTTTAACAAATTAAGTGGAAGGTTCCAGACCAGGACACGAGATTTAAATTGTATAACAGATTCATCTTATGATAAAGAAAGGACTCTATTTATTGATGCATACGGTAAGAGCATATTTTTATGGAAATTTAAAGTAAATATATATTTATTAATGACTGCTGAGATGGGATGGGGTAACAAAATTTTAACAAAGTTTTGCATTTAAGCAGAAATATAAAGGGTAAGAGTCTTTTTGATAGAGTCCAACAAGTTCATATAAAATCAGGTGATCGATGTTGCCAGAAGGTCTCATGCATTTTTTATCATTTACTAGGTGGCTGCGAAGAAAACAGTTGGTGTGGTAAGAATGAAGAGTGTTTCATGATATATTACGGAACACTAGGCAAGATAGGTACTTGCCTCTGCGTAAATGACACCGTACATATAAATGGGATTTGTAGAAAAGGTACACTTACAACTAAACAATTAAAGACGTTTGAATTTTTTCTCAAAATATCAAGAATTTAACTTCAAATATTTAACGTGTACCAAAAAAATAATTTTTATCTCTGAGGATTTTCTTTTTACATATCGCGGATTTTTAACTACAACTTATTTTCTACCGATGACCCCCACCGATTCGCCAAAAGGTCCCAGTCACCGTCCGATTACTATAGGTGTCCGGCCGGCAACCACGCCATTTTTATCAAATAACGCATCGCTTTCCCATCGTATACCCCATCGCTGGATAATTTGACTGATACTTAAGTTCGGATATAGTAATTCGATTTCCAGATTTGCGAGTCGATGTACTTTAAGTCATCAACTAAAACAAGGTAAAATTCGTACATTTTCTCCAGTTTTGAAGTATTTCCAGAGCTGGAAAAGACAAGCTAAAAATCCAGCTTTCACGAAATTCATCTTTTTCTTTTGTTAATTGCAATTAAAACGTACAACTTCTTCGATTTGAATGAATACTTTTTTTGTTCACGACAAGGCCCGAGCCGAAAACAGACCACATTGGAAAAAAAAACAGGTAAAAGGCGGAGCATGGTTGGTCAGATCTGTTCTTGACCAATCACATATTCAAGAATCATTATGGCTGAATGATTCCGGTGTAACGTTGAATATTGACCCCAGTTGAAAATTGACCCGGGGTTCATTTTTCAACGTTGAATATTGAACCAGGGGTGTTTTTTCAACGTTGAAAATTGAGACCAAAAGTCGTTGAATTTATACCCGGGGTCATTTTTCAACAGCTTTATATTTTTTTTTCTTGTCCCCGATGACTTCAAGGAGTTGAAAATAGACCCTGTTGAATATTGACCCCACCTCAGAGTTTGAACATTTTTTGAACTGGGAAGTTGTTTTATGGGATTTATTAGCATATCTATATTTATATTTTGGTTTCATTTTTTTCCTTTTCAAGAATAATAGAAATAAACCTATCATCCCGTATATATATATGTACATTTTGATACAAGATTTCAGTTATCTTCAAGCATACTTAATTTTTGACAATATTTTCTAAAATCTACATCCAGAAATAACAACATGTACAAAACCATGAAACAAAAATCCTGGAAATCTGGTGTCTAGAAATTGAGCCGTATTATAGTGATCAGGTGGGCAGAACGTCCGATCTAGTCAAATTCAGTATAAAAATTAACAAAATTAAAAGCCTAAAAATTAGAATGAAACACATGGGTTAAAATGAATCCAATGTTAGGTTATATTTGTGAAAAGATCAATATAGCGACCATAACATGTAAGTTATACCGACTTTAAACAAGGTTGGTGAAATTCCTGTAACAAACTTTTCTGCATGTAGTAGCCTGCCTCGGCCTAAAAATCGATCGTTTTCGGAGTAACGGTATTATCTTGAGAATGAGAACTAGAGTTAGAGTCTTGGATGGACTAGAAGCTGCACTTCCCACCATCTTTGATATCAACAATTTAAACAACGCCGTCCCCGTAACCTCTTTTGATCTTAACAACTAAAAAGCGAATTCCTCTTCAAAGAAACAAATAGAGAGAGGGATCATAAAGTTTTTCTCGGAGGCGGGGGTAGGCATCCCTAGCCCCCCTCCCCCGTTGGAGACTGCTATGAATTAAATCACAGTTGTGAAAACCAAGTCATAAATATGTGTTTTTATGTTGTTGAATTTTGAACCGGTTTCATGATCAAAATTCCACAACCCGGCTCAGTTTTCAACGGACTAGGGTCTAAATTCAACACCTTTGGTCTCACTATTCAACGTTGAAAAATGACCCTCGGGTCAATTTTCAACCCGGGTCAAAATACAACGTTACACCGGCTGTTATTCCACTAACGGCAAGGTATTTTTTTTAAAAACACAAAACATTTCCGAGATCGACTCTGTGTAAGTTCGGGCTGACGCTGTTTCCCTTTCTCTTTTTGTATACAGATAATCATAACGTACATGTAAAATCAAATGCAGTCTTTTACCGGACCCTTTGTGTAAATATTTTCAAAAATCTGTCTGAAAAATGGCATTTTTTAAATTACTGCATATAGAATTTAAAAAAAGGATAATTTCAATGTCCTTATTCCACTATCCTGCTATTATAACAGTTGATGTTAGAATTGGCGAACCTTGTACATTAAATATCCAGTGCAGCAAAGCAGGAAACAACAGAGTATGTGACGAAGACACTTCTACTTGTTTATGTGTCGCAGGATTTACAGAGATTAAAGGACACTGCTTACAAAGTAAATAAAGAGAAACTTTGATTTTAATATCATTCATTCGCTGCATTTTAGTTTGCTGTTTACGTCTCTTAATTATTATATTGTTCAATCGTTTTTATGGATACTAACTGAAGTCAATATAAACGATTTAAATTTATTTATTTCAACATAGTGGCTTAAAAGTTGTAATATAAGGCATAGCTTAATGCTGTAATTATTACTTTATTGTATTTCTGAAAATAAATGCATATTTCTTATGATTCATTTATAATAGCTGATTTAGAAGTCAATCAAACCTGTTTGTATGATGAACAGTGTAATGGAACTGCAAACTCAAGTGTTTGTAAAAGAAACATGTGTGTCTGTATGGATGAACATTATTTTGCTAATGGAACATGCCAACCATGTGAGTACAAATTGAATTTCCATTTTCTCAAGCTATGACGCTGCTTCATTATAAGCATACTAACTAAACTTCTGATTGATTGTTCGGCTGCACTCTATACTGGAAAAAGACTAATAGAAAAAAAAAACTAAATCGAGGGTTGAGTTAATATCATAATAACATTTTAACTTAAACTAAAGAAACATATTTGGTGTTTTTAATACAGGACATTGTTCTTATGCAAAAAAAATCATCATAATACATGAACCAGAACTGAAAATTACATGGTCTTTGATTCAAATCGCACCATAGCAAACTAATACACAGGTGTATGACATAAGCATTTAGAATATCGTCTAAGGAGAGCAAATTGGTATTAAGAAAATTATCAAAAACTCAAGAAAGATGCTATTTTTGCAGTTCTCTCTTGTGATTTTTCTTACATCTTACATTGTTGCACATAATAATCACATTTCAGATTTCTTTCAAGATAGGTACATGTAATACCAAAATTATCATTTTGTCTCACATAACTCTACATGTACACATAAATGACTTCAGAGCATAACGCAATTTTATTTAGATTTTTTTCATAAATGAATTATATATTGGGTAATTGTATTCTAATGTAAAAGGAATATACCTAAGTTCTGTCACTTTATTATAACTGTAGGAAAAATTTCATGAGATTTAAAATTTACATGTTCGTACGCATTTGAAGGTATCTTCCAAAATTTATCGTTATGTAAAGCGAAGCGATAACTTCGATTCTTACAAAAAATATCATTTTAAAATATTCGCGGGTTTGTTAAGGCAGCTCACGGATCGGAATTCGGCGAATTAGCACTTTTCTTATAACATGTAACACTAAAAGTCATGGATAAAATTTTTGTTATCAATATGCATTTTATAGACTTCAATGGGACTTATACTACAGGAAGCACTTCACCACGACGTTACCACTTGACGTCTATAATTAGAAAATATGCCTTAATGAAAAAGTGAAAAGTTCAAAACTACCCCTGGATAATTAATTTCAATTTGTAATAACACTTATGTAAAAACATCCCTGTACCATGAAAAGTGCTGCTATAATCCTATTGTCCTATCACAGAAATATTTATTCAACACTTGCATATTTTGATTCATTTTTACGACCTCAAATCAATCTTAGATATCCATTTTAAGAAATTGTTATCTCTAAACTTTACGTCATATAGCTTACTATGACGTCATATTATATAGGTAAGTAGAATATTTGGTTGTAACCTTAACATACCTGCGTTTTTAAAAAAGATATTACATTCAAGGATGTTTTTTAAATTCAAAATTCTAAAATTATGTAATGTATTTATAACAAGGTCGTTATAAGAAATTTTGAATTAAATAATATTTTCTTTGATTGTGGACCATTTACCTCAACTTTTTCATCAATATATTTTCTTTGTTTTAATGTTGATAGTACTCAGGCCATGCTCTAGCATACTGAAGAAGTAAGATGACATATTACATTCGCTGATTTTCATTTCTGAAAAGTTTCATTAAATTTGAATTTGTCCGATACATCTCCAAGAAGATGCTTCGACAATATAATAGGTCTAGGCATAACAACAAGGTGTTCTGACAAACATGCACGTTTTTGAAGAAATAACAGCTTAAATCCATCGCAAATTTGTCGTAATCATAGTGAAACTTTAATTGTGTGTTGAGTTCAGAATATGTATTATAAAAAGAAACATATAATAATGCTGTTGAAAATTTTTAGTTGCGTGCCGTCCAGTGAAAATCAGGAAACCCCAGAAAAATACCAGTTGAGACTCAAACATTGCATCAATCACCTTTTAAAAAACTCTTTTAAACTTTGCATAATTTTTTTTTTATCAATAAGGGCCATTTTGCAAGATAGCAAGTTAAAGTGTCTTCAGAATATGTCATTCTTCTACGGATAAGGGGTCAGCTTGTTAACAAGAAATTTATACCTTTCTTAAATCATCACAGCTTATTGTAAAGGATTTGCTTTTAAATATTATCAGCGTTGAGAGTCAATGGATAATGGATAGTCATAAAAAATGGATTGTCTTGTTAGAATGTTTTCAAAGTTATATAAATAAATATTTTTGCGGCCATTTGGATTGCATTTACATTCGTATTCGAAGCATTCTGGCAATTTTTGATACTTATATTCGTTTCGAAGTGTTATGAACTCCATTATTTAGTTTTAATGACACAATATTTCCTCTATTTACAGTCTTTGCTATTTTGTATTTCCTACACAACATATTTTTTTAATAAACCATCTAGAGAACACAGAAAAAGATACATAATGAAGAGAGAGAGAGAGAGAGAGAGAGAGAGAGAGAGAGAGAGAGAGCAAAGGGGTAGAAATAGAGAATGAAAGAGATTTTGTGAAAATTCTTTTTTTTAAGAAATCGTTTACCTTGTTGAATTGATTTTAATTATGTAACTATTATTTTGTAGTTATCAATGAATTGCCAACTGGTGATACGGAGACATCAAAGAGTACACAACCATTTCAAGGTGATCTAATTTTAGAATTTGTAGTAGAAATAGATATTGAATATATTTTAAATTATTTGAAAAATAAACCAAAATGTTAAGATTGTGTCGGTAAAAATCAACTAATAACAACAAATTTTCAGTATATCCGCATCATATCACAACTTTGAAATTTTCTCAGCTGAAACATAGATTTGAAATACAAAAAACTCATTTTTAAAGAGCAGATTGATCATTATGAAACAGATATTGAGAAGCAAGGATGCTGATTATGTTCTCTGCATTGGGCAAAAAAAAAAACTAAAATAAAGAAACGAAATTTACAAGAAAATAACACATTACACAGATATGACAGTTCCATTATTCATATATTTGCGTCATGTGAAATATGTAACAGTAATAATTCAATTTGTTCAAAATATACTACAAATAGACTAATAGATAAAAAAAACATAATGGAGAGTAAAAGAGTATTCAAGCTTGGAAAGAAAAAAAAGGGAATATATGTTTTAGAAAAGACAGCAGGATTAGAGAAATTCAGAAAGGGAAATGAAATTTATGAATTAAATTTGAGTTTTTTTCACTGGAATTGAATAGTTACTTGACATGAATTGATATTTTATTTGGGGGAGGGGGTATTAAAGAATAAATATTATTATCGTTTCCTTAACAAATGGTTATTGGGAACTATTGTAAAAATGATATTTTCTCTGTTAGAAGGATAGGGCAAAATGGTTAATAGCAATCTATATTTTCAGCTAGAACAACAGCAATACAATTTATAATTTTGACTTCCATCATTTTCTCAGTACATAATTTGAATCAATATAATGCCTTGACATAAATTACTGATCAAAATAAGATTTAAGAACAACTCACTTTTTATTGTTAATTTTAGAACAGGGAGACTCCAGTGTTGCACACAATGTTGCTGCTGTTATTGGGGGATTCGTACTGGGTATTCTTACATCTCTTTCAGTTGTGTATGTAATACACATACGGAGTAGGAGAAGGAAGCACAACCGGTAAACACTTTATTTGATTCCTAAGTGTAGTATAAGTACAGCTTATACGGTGTATATTTAAATACAGGTTATAAGGTGTATGTTAAAGAACATATAATAGCTTCTTCTACCAATGTTTTCGTCATGAAATTAGATATTGTTTTTAAACCATTCTTTTTATACTTCATTATGCTTCTAAAATTATATAAATATATACCTGGATTTATCCACTATAGTTTCTATAGTTCCTCAAAACTATCATTCCAGAAACACTGAAGCCAAATTTGTGAACAACATCAGCTATGAAAAAGATTTGCCGACTAACATTCAAAAGGATACAAAGAACCTGCAACAAGCGGTATATTTTATTGGGGGGAGGGGTAGGGAAAATTTTATGGAACTTTAACTGAACTGATGTACATTCATACATTATGTTGTGTGGCATCATTAGATTACTATATCAGTGTGTATTTTCATCAATTTGAAATACAATATCTCATCAGAAATTTGCATTGTCTGTAATAACGGGTAACATTTTGAAAATTCTTTGATTCTATTCATTTCAGAAAATTTCACATGTGAAACCAATTATCAAAGGGGATCCTGAATATTCCAATACACATCAAGTAAAATCAGAAACTAATGATATTTACAATCATCTTAATGAAAAAATAGAAGATGACACTTTGGATGTCTATGACCACGCCGTAACAGGTGCCTCTGGGATGGCAAATGAAGAAGAGTATACACATCTGAGCAGATGAACAGGGCAGTCAACCCATCCTCAGACTAGATTTGTTCCACGTAGTTACAATGATGTATCTTAAACTCCTGAAGATTTACATGATTTTTTACCTTCGAAGAAGGGAATAGGAAAAAAGCTCTTTATAATATTCATCTTACAATTTTAATGATATCATATATTTCTTATTTTTATATCAGTTGTAGCTTACATGAGCTTAATAGTTATGCTAGCTTTTTCTGTACACATATCCTTCATTTTTCCATCTGCTTATATACATATGTATACATCTGTATGTCCTTCAGTCGACCTCTCTGTTTTTCGTTAACATATCTTCGGTAACAGGGACTCAGTTTAGCTTGATTTAGGTTAGCTGCAGAACTGTAGCTCTCCGAAAAAATATGTATTGATAGACCGGAGAGCTACAGTGCCACCCATTGAAAAAACTGTATATTTATTGCGCACAAAAAAGTGCGATGTTTCTCGATTTATTTCTCCGTGTTTTTAAAACTGTTACTAATCGCGTGTTCCTAACATATTCTTTCACTGTTTCCACAACAAAACTTTCCTTAAAATTGTTTTTAATAACCCTCCTGGCTATGAAATTGAGATTATCGAACTTTTCGCCTATTTATACTGCCATTTTGGTTTGCAAGATAATTTGGTCTAGACAACGTACACTACGAAAGTAACTGATAGAGGAGTAAGTACTTTATTGAAATCAAGCTTTTTTGCATTTGAGGTAAGAATTTGGAAGAATTAATCAAGAGCCGAGCGCACTTTTTTGTGCGCAATAAATATACAGTTTTTACAATGGGTGGCACTGTAGCTCTCCGGTCTATCAATACATATTTTTTCGGAGAGCTACAGTTCTACAGCTAGATTTAGGTTAAATGCCTTAATCAAAGGGGAGATATTTTTGAACTAGTTATTTAAAATTATTATTTATACATATAAGTGTAAGTGTTGGTGTATGGGGATTGGGGTGGGAGTAGTTATGTAGAATTAAAGGTTTTCTAAACATTGAAAAGATTGTTAATTAGAATTTTCTTTCCGTTTATAAATTACGAGATACATAATATATTTACTTCCGTAAAGTTTATCTGTAAAAATGTGATATTTAATATATAAAGTTACTTATCATTTACTATCGAAACAACGACAGGTCCCTTTTTCTAGAACATCGAACTTTACTTCTCGGATAAAAACGTACTCTGCACTAGTTCGTGTTTTATATTCTAAAATTGAAAATTAATACATTTTTAAATATAAATGATGCGTTTGTCTAACTTCAATTTATATTTTATGCAGCCAACATTTACTTGAGGAATTGATCAAGTTTAAAATGGCATTGTTTTTGATTGATTTTTATCCGACTACAAGTTTTTAAAAATATTTGCC
This sequence comes from Saccostrea glomerata, assembly GCA_003671525.1. Classification (NCBI taxonomy): domain Eukaryota; kingdom Metazoa; phylum Mollusca; class Bivalvia; order Ostreida; family Ostreidae; genus Saccostrea; species Saccostrea glomerata. The sequence continues at coordinate 33,383 of PRKT01001013.1, read as the reverse complement.
ACTATCGTCTCCATCAATTAGACGCATGCCTTTTTACACATATCGACGACCCGCAAGCGTGCCAGAATTAGCACAGGCTCTACAGGAAGAGTGAAATAACATCCCTATGAGACGAATTCGAGCTGTATGCCAATCCATGAGGTCCCGCTTGAGAGCATTTGAAGTTGCAAATTGTGGTCATACACGTTACTGATTAAAACGGGAAAAATGTTGACAATGTAATTTTAAGTGCTTGCCTTGAGAAAATGCTGTTAACAAATTCGTTGATTATATTGGAAATGAAGAGGTTAAATGAACAAATTATGTTTTTTAATAAATTTCCTACAACATGTAACATTATATACCTATGACAATAAAAACAATTTCAATAGGTATTGAGTTGAGTTGAGTTGATTCGATACGCAAGAGCATACTCTACGTATGAACAATTTCTAAAACAAGGTAAATTATTGACAAACAAGTTGATGAAACAAGAATATAAACAGTCTCGTTTAATTTTATCATTTCGTAAGTTCTATGGTCGATACAATGACCTTTCCAGCAAATACAATTTATCATTGAGTCAAATGCTGACTGACATTTTTCATACCAATTGTTAGTCCATTATTTATACACTGAATTGAATTGACGACGGATTTTTTCCGTTAGCTCCTGATCATGACAAGGAGCACACGGCGGGTGTGACCGGTCGGCAGGGGATGCTCACTCCTCCATGGCACTTGATCCCACCTCTGATGTTTCGGGGATCCGTGTTTGCCCTGCTCTTATTTTGTATTGTTTTATGGACTTTGATCTTGAATACTGTTCGTTACCTCCATATCCTTCTTCATAGGAAATTTTGATCTTTTGTCCTAAGGGATAGGTAAAGCAATGATTTGTCATTCGCGGGTAATTTGATTCAATTTCGTTGAATTGTGATTCAGTTGGAGAGGACAAAGCAATTGTAATGCATTACCAGCAATATCATGTGTATTCCGGTTCCCATTAAAAATGGAAAATGCAGCAATTTGATAAAAAAAAAGTTGCTCCTCCGTTGTGGCCCTACTCTACCCAAGAGGATCATGAATTGAATAAACATGATCTATACTAATTGAGGATACTTCCAAATATGCTGTATTATATACAATCATGACTTTCCTTTACTTGAAAAGAAAATATATTTCCTATATATCCCTATGTAAAATTTTGCTCGTTCATCATTGTCCCACCTTAAAGCCTTGGGGTCATTATTTTGTAAAGAAATGAATCTTCATTTCTTACGTATGCTTGAAGTTACATTTACTATTAGCCAACCATTATATTTGCGTTATCTTTTATAATGTAATGTAATTCATCAGTTTGAAAAAAAAAATCCGTGACGATTAATTTTCTCGACTGAGGAAACATTCTATATCAATATAAAGAAAAATAAATTATTCTATTTAGTTTTGTTTCCTAACTAGAACCCCAGTTATCATGATTTGAACAAATTTGAATCTACTCTATCTTGCTTCCACTTAAATATGACCAATCATGGCGTTATTTTTCCCAAGATGATTTTATCAAGAGATTTTCTTTTGTATTCTTATGTAAACTTTGATCGTCCATAATGACCTTACCTCATCCCGGGGCCAAGATTTAAACTAAATCAGTTTACACTATATGATTATGTTTCCATATGAAAATGACAACTCATGACTTTGTAGTTCTTGAGAAGAGATTAGAATATTGTTCCTAATATTCCTATGTAAATTTTTTGTCGTCCATTATTATCCTTCCATTACATCCGGGGTTTGATAGATATTTATCTGCACTACTTGAGTTTCATTTCTTCGGGCCCAGTGGTTCTCCGAGAAAAAGATTTTTTCAACTGCAATTAATTTTTCTTTTATATGCTATTATCTTTTTGGAAAGAGGATGTTGAAATTAAATACCATTCCTCCAAGGATACTTTATGGCAAGTTTGGTTGAAATTGGTCTATTTGGTTCATTGAGATGAAGTTTAAAAATTTGAAAAAAAAAATACAGCCAAACGAACAGACACACAGCCAGCTAGACAGATAGGAGCCGGAAAAAATGTAATCAGAAAAGCTATCTTGAGTCTTTGACTCAGGTGAGCTAAAAAAGTAAATATTATTGAATCTGAAGGAAATGAAACTTCAAGTGACAATAACAGGTATGTATTTTTCACCCCCACATATGCAAAGGTTCAGAAATAAAGTACGAAAATAAAAAAGAAACAAGAGAAGGAAATCCAAAGTCCCTTAAGGACCCTCTCTACACGAGTGCAAATTTTTTTTGGACATGGAGAAAATATATTATATAAAGGGGTTAATATTGAGCTTATTTATTTGATTTTTACTGTATGGTGCGTGGCATTTACCCCCGGGAAAAATGTTCAAAGACAACATAGTATACGTGAATAGAAATCACTGTTTATTTCTTCAGTGGAGAAAATACATGTAAACAACACGTTCAGTTAATTTATCTTGGCCTTTTAAAGTGTTAAGAATACTTGAATTCATTACAAATTGAGTAATATATTGTAAAATTTTTTTGTTAGAGTTTATATCTAAGGGCAGATCACTCTTAAGCTTACTGCAGAAAAATACCTTAGAATCAGAACTTTTTAGTGTGCAGTGTAGAGAGGGTTCTTAAGCCAATTTCACCAGAAAAGTACTAAAGAGAATTTTTTTTTTTAAATTGCATGGTAACGCCAGTTTGATTAATGTGTGTCATCTAAACATTCATTACATCTACACACTAAGCCAGGAAAAAGGTAGAAAAATTCGGGATATGATTTTAGTTACATCAGGTCGCCCGTCGTATCAATACCTATCTGACAAAGGAAATTCACTGTAAAGATCATTTCCTTAAAAATTGATTAAAACACTTCATGTACAAAACTGCATGTACAGTGTTCTACAGTAACTGGTGTTATTTGATACGAGAAGGAAGTATTTTAAACTGCGTTGAGAAATTGACATTAAAAATATATGTGCACAAGGTACATTTTATGAAACAACGTTTTAAGTCTTAGGAATGTTGTCAAGGACTGTGTTTGGTAAGTTCACACAATGATAAGGCACTTGTATTAATGTTTGCTTTGTATAAAATATGAAAGGATTAATGAAATGTGTACTATCTAATAATAATTATTGTAGAGTTTTTAGTACGTACTGCACTCTTCATTAATGATTATGTGATGAATTTTATTTCGCTCAGGGGAGTGAGCAACTTTCAAAAATAATTTACGATAGTAACCAGAGTTCAGTATACTAATATTTACTTGTAACAGAAGTTTACAATAGTTAATTATAGACAAAAGCTTAGGTTAACTGCAGCTTATTATGGGTGTATTTAAAATATAGTAAATGCTTTGTTTATATTAATACACTACATGTCGACAAAACATCCGTGTTATTGTATTTAGTTGGATAGAGTTGTTTAAGAATGTAACGTATGTTTTCAAACACAATGTAAACATATAACTACTCTCTACTTATGTTTCTGAATAAGAAAAATATCATGCAAATAGGAAGTCTTTGCACAATAATTTATGCATGGAAATTCTCATTTGATATCATTATAATTATCCTAAATTATCTTTTAAAGGTTTAAAGATTGCAGTATTTACTATCTCCATTGCACTGGGTCAGAGAAGAAGGGATGAAACACAAACTACAAGGTACAACAAATCAATAACTGTTGAATTTCCTCTTAGTTTTGATAAAAAATCAAGCTTTCTGGCAGAGCTAATAAAGAATCCTAGCATTAAATTGTATTTGCGAATCAATAAAAAGAAGATGTGAACTAGTGGTTTTTTTCTCAAACACCACACTGATTAATATCACTTTGTTAATATCTAATTTTGCAGTAGCATCTGTCCTAGAGAAGTTCTCGCTTATGTATCGGGAGGAGGCGCGTGTAATACTTCGTTAGAAGATTTACGAAGCGATATAGAAGATTTTAGAGGTATAATAATATTATCATTTTTATTCCCTCACCATCCAAGCAATTACTCTCTCTCTTTCTCTCTCTCTTTCTCATTTCACTTGGTTTTTAAACATTCAAAATTACCATGTTAAACTTAATAAATGAGAATAAAATTTCAAAAAAGGAGACAAAGACTTATTTTAGATTGATTGTTGATACCCATACATCCCCACACTTGTTTTCCTCAACATTGCATTTTATATAAGCAATAACCATTAAGCATTATTTCTTAGCTGACAATGAATAATATTTTGACTACGATTTCTCTGATTAAAAAGCTGATTGGGTTTCTATAATGAGACTTTTTAATGGCATTAGTGAAAGAAGATAGCGTTAGTAAATTTCTAATATGATATGGTAAATTATATCATAGTTTAATTGTACATGGAAAATAACTATTCATGATGTGGTCCTCGTTTGAGGAATTAGAAAAGTACATGTAAGATCCTCATTGTTTTTAGCTCACCTGAGCCGAAGGCTCAAGTGAGCTTTTCTGATCAAAATTTGTTCGTTGTCTATCGTAGTTGTTGTCGTTGTCGTTGTTGTCGTAAACTTTTCACATATTCATCTTCTTCTCAAGAACCACTGGGCCAATTTCAACCAAACTTGGTACAAAGTATCCTTGGGTTAAGGGGATTTAAGTTTCTTCAAATGAAGGGCCACGCCCTTTTCCAAGGGGAGATAATCATGAATTTGTTAAAAATTAATGGCATTTTAAAAAAATCTTCTTCTCCAGAACCGCTGGGCCAGGAAAGATGAAACTCATGTGGAATCATCCTCAGGTAGTGTAGATTCAAGTTTGATAAAATCATGACCCCCGGGGCTAGGGTGGCGCCAAAATGGCCGACCCAAGTTTTACAAAGGAAAATATTGGAAAAATGTTTTAAAATCTTCTTCTCCAGAACCACTGGGCCAGGAAAGATGAAACTCATGTGGAATCATCCTCAGGTAATGTAGATTCAAGTTTGTTCAAATCATGACCCCCGGGGCTAGGGTGGCACCAAAATGGCCGACCCAAGTTTTACATAGGAATATATAGGGAAACCTTTTAAAATCTTCTTTTCAAGTACTTCAAAGATATGATTAGTGATATTTATATGGAATCATCCTCAGTTAGTGTAGATTCTAGTTTGTTCAAATGATGAATGCCTGGAGGGGGGGGGTAAATTCAAGCCCGATGTGCTCAGGTGAGCGCTGTGGCCCCTGGGCCTCTTGTTTAATGAATATGAGGATTGTGGTGGAACACAAGGTCTTAATTGATCTTGAAGGTATTGTGGCACTATTTTGTAATTTAATATTGATTTATGTACTTTCCTTCTTGCAGCAGTAATCTGAACTTCTTCCAATAAAGCTGATTCCATCTCATTAAAATTATCCCAAACAACATCATCATATTATAAAACTGGTCTGAAAAATTATATATATACATTTGTATTAACGCATCTCGACAAAGGGAGTGTTTTAACATTCGTACAACATTTAAACGTTTACATGCTTTTTCATAAGTAATTTGGACCGTTCACGGTAGCCGAGTCGGTAGAGCGCTCGCTCTGTGATCGGGAGGTCGTGAGTTCGACCTAGTCGATAAAATGGGTAGCAACTGTTTCTTCATGCGCTCAACACTTTGAAGTGAAAGTTGCCGGTCCTTCGGATGAGACCTTAAAAACCGAGGCCCCGTGTCAGCGGCAGGCGTTGGCATGATCAAGATTCCTCACTGCTCAATGGCTCTGAGTACCGAGTATAGGTTAAAATTTGAAGCCCTTCACCGGCATACGGTGACGTCTCCATATGATTGAACAATTCTCGAGAGGGACGTTCAACAATATGCAATCAATCATAAGTAATTTGTATGTGAGACTTCCAGGTGGCATCACATTGCAAATTTTGTCCTAAATGTGTGTGATTGTTCGATGGTTCTATCGCTGGGCCAATCAAGCCAAAGGGGAAGTTTTGATAAGGCCGATCTGAGGCCCACTTTTTTCATAAAAATAAATTTCAATATTTTTTTTCAAAATCAGTTTATTATTCAAGACAAATATGTTATCTTATGTTACATATGTTTCAAAAGTTGATGTGTTATATATTTATGCTGCAGTTAAGCCGTATTTAGATGTATCTTCAACGCGCTAACATTAGGCCTATGGGAAAATACGACAGGGTGGCATTCATTAATCGATGTTTAAAGTATGAAGTGCATGAGGGACACTCACCAAATTTTGCACAAGAGCTACACATACAATATACATTATCGCTGTAAAATTTGGTGAGTGTCGTGTGTGCACTTCATATAAAAAAAATCAAATTGCACAAAAATGCGTATCTAAATTTAGAGGCACTCGGTCACTTGATCTGATCAAATATTAAAATTATCAGCAAAAAGAGGCAGACATTGTTTTCATTGATGCGGATTTTCAAAAATATAAACGATATAATGCTTTGACATATCTCATCATTATTTTGATACGATATTCATCGCCTATATATGATTTTTACGTCTTTTTTTCTAATTAAATGCATACAATTGTGAAAAAATACTTAAGTTCTTATTTAAACTATTTTGGAAATAATTGCGCATTCTAAAACTTAACACTTTTTGGTTCTGAATATGTTCAATATTTATATCACAATTTTTCGCTCAAAATCTTGACAAGTACATGTATTGTTTTAAAGACAGTCCTTATCATTTATCAGTTCTATGGTTGATACAATGACTTTGTCAGCATATACAATTTCTCACTGAGTCAAATATTGACCGAAGTTGTTCATACTAGTTGTTAGTCCATTATTTATACCCTGAACTGACGATAGATTTGCCTGTTTTTTCACGATCAAGACAAGGAGCACACGGGGGGTGTGACCAGGGGATGCTGGTTCAACTATGGTATACGGATAAGTAGTTCCATAAAACCAATTAACATCTTTTAAATTTAAAATTTGATAAGAAATAGTTCCTTTTATAGTAGAAAGTGGGAATATTTTGCATTATTACTTCAAATAAATCCTTTTAAAAATAATCCATAAGAAGTCCCCTTTACAAAAAATGTTTGACATTCAACATTAAACATACATGTATACATTGACATCAAAAGGGTCGACAGGTCGACAGTTGACACCTCTTACTAATCAACAGTGTCACCACAAAGGTCGACAGGCCGACAGTTGACACCTCTTATTGGTTAACCTACAATGTCATCATAAAGGTCGACAGGTCTACAGTTAACCTCCTCTTATTAATTTTTTAACCCATCAGAGAAATTAGGGCTAGTTTTCTAATCCACTTGAGAGATAAGGGTTAGTATTCAAACCAGGCTGAGAGATTATGTTTAGTACTCGAATCCCCTGAGAGATTAGGGTTAGTTTCGAACGCACTTGTTGGATTAAGGTTAGTTCTCGAATCCACCTGAGAGATAAGGGTTAGTTCTCGAATCCACCTGAGAGATAAGGGTTAGTTCCAGAACCCACCTGAGAGATTAGGGTTAGTTCCAGAGCCCACCTGAGAGATTAGGGTGAGTTCTCGATCCCACCTGAGAGATAACAATTAGTTACAAAACCCACCTGAAAGATTGGGGTTAAAGTTCCTCTATCCCACCTTGGGGTCAACCCGTCGACCTGTAAACCCACTACCTGTCTATCCGTCGATCTGTCTACCTGTCAACCCGTCGACCAGTCTACCCGCCGACCTGTCGACCTGTCGACCTGTCAACCCGTCGACCTATCTACCTGTCAAACCGTCGACCTGTCAACCCTCCGACCCGTCTACCCTCCGACCCGCCTACCCGTCGACCTGTCTACCCGTCAACCAGTCTACCAGTCTACCTGTCATTCTGTCTACCAGTCGACCTGTCAACCCGTCGACCCGTCCACCCGTCGACCTGTCTACTCGTCAACCAGTCTACAAGTCTACCTGTCAACCCGTTGACCTGTCTACCTGTCAATCAGACGACCCGTCAACCTGTCGACCTGTCTACCTTGTCAACCTGTCAACCCGTCTTCTGCTGGAAAAATTCTTCTAATTTCCTATTTATTATCCAACAACGCGCATTAATTCGAATCTCGCGCATCAATTCGATTATAAAGCAAGGCGCGTTAATTCAAATTTGGCGTATAAAAATAATTTTACCGGGACAACTTATCCATATATCCTAGTGAAGCCGGGATGCTTACTCCTACATGGCATCTGATCCCACCTCTGATAATTTCAAAGAAGAGGCCCATGGGCCACATCGCTCACCTGAGAAGCTTTGTTGAAGATGTTCTTTACTAGATTCCCCCTGTAATACAATATTGTGACCCCACCCAACTCCAGGGGGACATGATTTGAACAATTTGAGATCTACACTATCCCAGGAAGCTTCCACATAAGTTTCAGCTTTTCTGGCCCAGTGGGTCTTGAGATGATTTTTAAAGATTTTTCTTTTATATTTCTATGTAAAAGTTTGATTCCCCATTATGGCCCCACCCTATTCCCGGAGGTCATGATTTGAACAATTTAGAATTTACACTACCCCAAGATGCTTCAACATAAGTTTCAGGTTTTCTGGTCCAGTGGTTCTTGAGAAGAAGATTTATTAATGACTCCACCCTATTTTTGTCTTTTCTTGATTATCTCCCCTTGTGAGGGGACTTGGACCTTCATTTTACAATTTAAATTCCCCTTCACCCAAGGATGCTTTGTACCAAATCTGGTCAAAATTGGCCCAGTGGTTCTTGAAATCGAAAATGTAAAAAGTTTACAGACGGACAGACAGACAGCTTAGACCGACAGACGGATGGACGACGGACAAAATGTGATCAGAAAAGCTCACTTGAGCCTTTGGCTCTGGTGAGCTAAAAAGTGATTTTCAACCTTCTGTATTTAATACTTTAAGTTAATCCCACTTTCTAAACAATAATTATTGTTCAATAAATGAGAAAAACTAGTACCATGTATGAAGTATTCACAATTGCACATTCATAAGAAAAATTTTTTCAGTAAGAGCATCATTAGATTTGGTATATTTTGTCTTTAGTAAAATAAATCAAATGTTTCTTGTGATATTTTTAGTGTTAAAACTCAGTGCTCCGCTATTAGAACCATCCCTTCGAAAAAATAAAAGAAAAGGGGGTATACTAGTACTTAAAATTTCCAGTGTCACGTGATCCGAAAATGCGTAAATAAATTATTTTCATATTTTCTGAAAGATAAATAGGTTTATTGACAAAATATCAAATTTTTGTAAAATTTCTTGAGGGGCCGCAGAACGGCCTTATCGAAACTCCCCCTCTTACATTTGGATGAGAAAATGTTTTCTGGAAAAATTCACATTTACTGTTTTCTTGGGTTAAAATCATCTATCCATTGTTTTGACCACTGATCCAACTTCTCTTAATCATTTGTAAATGAGTTGCAGCACTGACAATATCATTGTCAACAATAATGTAGAGGGAAGTATTATCAATAACGTAGAGTGAAGTATCATCAGCAAATAAACGGATATTATTTGTTAAATTCGAAGAAATATCATTAATATATAATAATCCCCCCGTTCACAAATAGATGCCGCTTCTAATACGATCAAAGCGTTGCTGAAAGCGTGACCATTTGTGACAAATTGCAAGAGAAACGTCGTGGAGTCGTCATAAGCGTAGTATGATTGCAGTAGTCTTCATGATCTTCATGATAGAGACATCGCAGTACAGTCATCTGGATCTGTGTAGCGTCGTAGTATGGTCTTAAATGTCGTAGTGGCAGCGTAGCGTTAACGCAGTAAGCACGGCCGCTTGTCGGCAACTGTCTGCGTAACATCGTGGTAGAAGCGTGTTAGCAGCGGATTTGACGTAGGGACATCGTATTACGGTCGTAACGAAGACCATAATTTGCCAAATTGCTCTATTTAGACACCGATCGGTTGCAATCTGCCCCGATCCAAAAAAATTCCAGATCGTGGCTTGATCGGGATGATCGCCGTAGAGTCGCAGCTCTGTGTGAACGGGGGTTAGAATAAGAAAGGTCCAAGGACAGATCCTTGGGAGACACCTGCACTAGTTGATCTAAGCGTTGATATATAACCATCAAGGACCACCCTCTGGAAGTCTTGCTTGTGCCCTGCACATGTGCAACAAAGTTTTGGAATTTTCATTTTCACATTGGGGAGCAAACGGGGCTCGAATTTTTTTTCGACATGAACGTGGATCTTGGAAATCATAATTAGAGAGGGTTTTGATTATAAACCTCAGAATCAGATGTGCAATAGGGTTCAGCACTCAATTTCTCACATTAGCTGTGGATTTTTCAACAGAGGGGGAAAAAGGCAAAATCAATCTTGTAAAACGAACATTTCAATCCATGAACTCTTTCTTACATTTTAAGCGAAAGCCAAATCTTCTTTCGAAATGTAGCTGTTTATCTTGGCCTAGATTTTCAAAAACGTTGACCCTGCAAAATTCATTTGGTATGAGTTTCGAAATGCCTTCACAAAAAAGATATAAATTGGCATGCGTAGATCAATTCATAAGTCAATTTGTCATCTATTTTTTAGAATTACTTCAAAACTCTATGCACTTATTTAAAAATACATGTAACTAAAAAAATACGATTAGTTTGAATGTTATTATTTTCAAAAAACATTACAGCAAAACTCGGTTATAACGAAGTCACTAGGACCTCTGAAATTACTTCGCTATATCCGTAATTCGTTATAACCGTATAAGAAATTCAGTAAATTTTAATAGCTGGGGATCCAATATGACTTCGCTATATCCGTGAATTCGCAATATCCGTGTTCGTACTAAACGAGTTTTACTGTACTTCTTTTCACAAATAGTTTCATTTAAATATCATTCCCATCATTTTCTATCATAGAATTGGGTATTTAATGACTGGTATTTTTAAATCAAGTTAATTTTTAATACTTACGATTTAGTCATTAAAAAGAAACACGAAAACCTTTACTCAAACTAAAGCGCTTTTATTTCTAGTCTTCAGAAGCTTATCAATGAGTATCGTAACTTTATAATAAACCGGTTATTATATACTGGCATCTATTGTTCTGTCATAGTTAATCTTGCGGGAAATTTAATTTTTATGAGCCCGAATCGATAGATCAGAGGCGTATATCGTTTTTGTCCTGTCTGTTTGTCATTTTGTCTGTTTAATTGTTTGTCGTCTGTTTATCTGTTTGTTTGATGTCAACTTTAACCTTCACCATAACTTTGAACCATGAGAAATAGAAACTTCATATTAAGTGTGCATACTCCACTAATTAAGTTCTTTCAAATGTCAGCGACCTTCTGACCATGACTGTGACCTATATGTACAAAATAGCTTTTTCGAACCTTGTTACCGCCGGGAGCATAGTGTTTCACAAACACATCTTGTTTTTTATATATATTTTCGTATAATGATACATAATTGTGGAGATTACGAACGGTAGTCAATATTAAAAAGTCCATAAAAAAATTCAAAATAGAAGCAGAGCAAACACAGACCTCCAAACATAAGAAATGGAATCAGGTGCTATGGTGGAGTAAGCATATCCTACCGACCGGTCATAACCGCCGTGTGCTCCTAGTCATGATCTGGAAGTAACGCAAAAATCCCTAGTCAATTCAGTTATATAAAATTGTGTTACAATGAACATGTAAAACGTCTGTTAGGACTTGTGAGAGATATAGAAATAATGAGAAAGAGGGATAGATCCTTAAAGGTGCATGGACACAGATTTAAAGTTAATATTCTCTGTATAATATCACGACTTATGTATTCTAATAGCATTTGACACAAATATATATATATATATATATATAAATTCTCTTATCTTAAAGTGATCGAAATTTTTGAATGGTTTTGACTGACACATCCTTACAATACCACAGGTTTTACTTTTATTCTTAATACTGAAGAAAAGTAGCAATCTTGTCTCCCGCCGGGTGCATAGTGTTTCACAAACACATCTTGTTTTTTATATATATATTTGTATAATGATACATAATTGTGGAGATAACGAACGGTAGTCAAGATTAAAAAGTCCATGAAATGATTCAAAATAGAAGCAGAGCAAACACAGACCTCCAAAACATAAGAGGTGGAATCAGGTGCTATGGTGGAGTGAGCATCCCCTGCCGACCGGTCACCACCGCCGCCGTGTGCTCCTAATCATGATCTCATGTTAAATTGATTGAATTTTTTGGATTAGTTTGATTGACACATCCTTGCAATACCACAAGGTTTACTTTTATTCTTAATACTTAAGAAAATCGTAATTTTGTTCTGTATTAATGAAAAATTTTAAAACTGTAATCCAGAAAAAATAACTATATACATGTATATAGTAGAAATGTTACAAAGCAAGACCCCTTCCGAGTAGTGTCATTCCGCGCCAAGTGTTGTGTACAGAGTTTAACAAATTGATCACACCCGTGAAACGTGTACAGTTTTCGTGAACAGGGCACTAGCTCTGTTATTGTTGATATTAACGATTCGCTGGGTGCGTTCAATTGTTAAAGTATGCTTACCACAACAGAAGGACTGACGATATACTGTGTGTATGTTTTGCTTTCGAACATTTCTACTCTGAATTTTCTGGAATATAGATTTAAATTTTTTGTCATTTACACACACCAAGATTGTCACTTTTCTTTAGTTTTAAGAATTAAATCAAAATTTGTGAAAGTCCAAGGACGTGTCAATCAAACCCGTCTAAATATTTGAAGTTTTAAGGTATTTCCATCCTCCTATGATGTCATAGGTTTTTGCAAAAACTGTTATTGGTTTAAATTCATGCAAAGAAGAACATTAATTTTTATAATAATGCTTTCCAGTAGGTGTAATTAAGCATCAATTTATCAATTTTTGAAAGATGCAGTCTCATAACTGCAATGATGTGTGCAAACAAATTGAGTAATGCGCGTTTCCACAATTTTGATTTTTCTAATTAAAATTCCCGCATTATCCTTAAGCTTCATGTAATTGAAAGAACAGGCTTTGGAACAGCATAATTCAAAATTCCCCCCAGAGTTCATTTTCTCACAAACCAAAATCCAGAAACGAAAATAGTGCACTAATAAAACCGATAACAAAAATCAAAGTTTTATTTATTTTTCAATCTTAAATGACAGTAAATCTAAAATGATAAACTATATTTTTGCAACAAAAAAATACAAATGAATAGTATAACAGACTTAACTTTTTCGCTTTGTTTAAGCTGTAACGGCGTAGTCCCTGTATTCATTCGCCAGCCAGACTTTGGTGATTTGGTCTTGTGTGTTATGTGTATTTTTCACTCATAATTTAAAATGTAAATGTAAATATTGATAAATATTGTTAAGTAATAAAAAATTAGAATGTTTATATTCTATTTTTTTTATCAGTTATTCACTCTTTAAAAAATGTTGACACGGGCAATATCTCTTTCCCATGTATCTTCAATTAGCTATAGGCATTTTCTTTATTGTACATCTTATGTAAAATAGTTTCCCCGGTATTTACAATTCAAAAGTATATTTTAGAAGTAGCAAGTATTTCGGAACATTCAGCATAAGAATTTTGCATTTGGACCTGTTTTTACAGATTTTTTATCACAATGTTTAGAAAATATGTTAAGATTTAATTTTATGTTGACAAACACTGCTGTTTATTTTTGTCTCTCATCGTGAATAATATGGAGACCTATACATTTTATGCAATAATTAGAAAATGTAAACTATATTAAATGAAAATAAATGAAGTTTTTATACTTTGAGCTATCAAAATTGTGAGGGTAGAAAAACCTTAATAACTTTTCGATGAAATAAATTGAAATATGTAAGTTGTAATATACAGAAAACATTAACTTCAAATCTGTGTCTATGCACATTTAAAATGAAATTACTTGAGCATTACTGATCAAATGAGTTGACACTGACTTAAGTACTCCATATTTTTTGTTCTCTCTTTTAAATTAATTGGATATTCATAATGTGTTGTTAACGACGTGAGAGCAGAATTTTAAAAAAGTTTCAATCAAGATTAATTTATTTATTGTTCAAAGCTGTAAAAAAAAAAGAATCAGACCGTTACTTATGCTGCTGTATAAAACATGTCTTAATTTGTTTGTTTTATCAAATCTTTCCAGGAAAGAATGGATGCAATTCCAGTTGCAAAGCATCTTTTAATTACATGAACAACGACACCAGACAATATAACATTGCTCGAATAAAAGTAACTGTTTCCAACAACATAAGAAATAGTTCACTAATGTTCGATGCCTGCAAGAAAGGACCTAACAATAGTGATCGAACTTTATCTATTGATTGCTATGAAGTAGAAACTAACGGTAGGTTTTAAATACTTTTCGTATGTTAAGTTTAATGTTTTACTTATTTTACCAAATATGAAATCATTGCAGTCCTTAAAATAAAATTTAAAAAACTCAAATAATGACATAGCTTCATGTAAACTAAAGGCTATTTTTTAAATAACTTGTTTGTTTGCCCTCTCCAGACCGACTGACAAAAAATGACCCAAAGCAAAGCTGTTTTTTTAAGATAAATTCTACGACACGTCATTTCATCCCTTTATCATGTTTATCCCGTCAACAAAGTATGTTAAACATTTTTGGAAAAAAATTCGAAGCTAGCCTACATACAAGCTCAATTATTTTACGTTGAGTCGTGAGATGGTAAATATTATTTTCAAATGGCTTTACATGTAAGACTGATTGATTGTATAATGTTTAACGTCTCTATGGAGAAATTTTCAATCATATGGAGACGTCACCGTATGCCGGTGAAGGGCTTCAAATTTAGACCTATACTCGGCACTCAGGGCCATTTAGCAGTGAAGGTTCTTAATCGTGCCTACCGTGACACGGGACCTACGTTTTAACGCAGAACCTACGTCGTATGACGTCATAACTAGTGAATGTGTTTAGCATGTGCTAGATCCATCATGACGTCATAATGATAATTATTTCAATGTCACTTTTCCCCGTACTGTACAGCTTCAATAGAAATGGTAGAAAATACTGCATTTTAAAATTCACAGAATTCAATTCAAAATCATACCGAAGTAATCTTAATTCAATTTATATTTTTTTTTTGGTTATAATGCTTAATGACAATATATTTCTGGAATAAGAGACACCTGTAGGCACCTTTAATTAACTAGACCTCGACCTAAATTAAGTTGACAAATCCAAGACTATCTTTGTTATGAAATTACGATGTATACAACTTACTGTAATAATGTGAATGGTACAAATGTATGTTACCATTTTGAAAGAATGCAAAATTCCTAAGAAATCTTCAGTTGCCACCTAGAAAGTGTAATCTCTTGATGAATCGTGTCTACGTCAAAGATGTACGTCTTGTAGATCCTGTGTACATTTTTGTGATTTCTGTCACGAAATGATATGCATTCCTTTTCCTAATTATTTGTTATTTATTCATATTCTTATTGTTTGATTACAATTTTTCTATTAAATTTAAATAGTACAATTTTTTATTAACATTTTAAGGTCACCTGAGTTAACTCAGGTGACCTATTGCTATTTACTTTCGTCAGTCGTCGTCCGTCGTGCGTTAACATTTAAACATTTTCAGCTTCTTCTCTGAAACTGCTGAACCAAATTCAACCAATTTTGTCATATAGCATTTATGTGTAAAGGGAAACAAAAATTGTCAATTTCATAGTCCGTGCCCCCCTGGGGCCTGGAGGGCGGGACCAAAACCACTAAAATTAGTGCAATCTTTAAAAATCTTCTTCTTTACTCCTGGACATCAAGCAGTCAAACTGTTTGCATGATTGTAATCAGCTATGAATCCTCTACTAAAATTGTAAAATTCATGGCCCTGGGGTCAGGGGTTCTAGTGCTAGGGCGGGGCTAAATAAGTAGGTAGTGAAAATGCATTATTTCTTTGAAAATCTTCTTCTCTGCTCATGGGTATTAAATAAACCAACTAAGTACATAGTTATGATGAGCAAGAGTGCATCTACCAAAATTGTGAATTTTATGGCCCCAGGGTCAGGGGTTCTGGTGTTAGGGCGGGGCTCTATTGATTATATAGTGAAAGTACATGAATTCTTTGAAAATCTTCTTCTCTGCTCCTGGGTATTAAATAAACTAACTAAGTACATAGTTATGATGAGCAAGAGCACCTCTACCAAAATTGAGAATTTTATGGCCCCAGGTTCAGGGGTTCTCGTTTTAGGGTGGGGCTCTATTAATGATTATATAGTGAAATGCATGAACTCTTTGAAAATCTTCTTTGCTCCTGGTTAATATGCTAATGATCTAATTACATATTTAAGGTCAGGATTTATTTTATTTTCAGTTTAACAAACCCTCCGCTCAAGGTTTTGATTTTTCAGAAAAAATTAAAAATTTTCTTTCCCATGTCAAATTTGAGTCGGGATCGAGATTTCAAATATACGAACTTGCACTTCCGGGTTTATGCAATCTCTAACCAGAGGGCGCGCTCCGCTTACACCTCTGTTGTCGTCTAAAAAGTAGTTCGGATTGCCAAATTAGTAAATGTCAACAAAAATTGTATAAACATTGATTGTTTTGTATGTTTTGTCAATGAATTTACGTGTTTTAAGCTCTCTGGTAGTAAATATTTCCTAACTCTGTCTCCTTGGTTTCAAAATGAAAATGTGTGTAAAAATTCCAAACAAAATAATGCCGTATATACATGTATTGAAATTATTTTAATATATATCCAAATTTTGAAAGATCAAAAGAAGTGCTGCAGATTGATATTTCTAATTTCATTTTAAAAAATTACCAACTTGGTAGGAATCTATAATTTATATTCGTTTTACAAGATTCTTGTAATTTAGACGATAATAGAGGTGTTGGAGCGATGAGCGTAAAACGCCCTCTGGTGAGAGATTGGGGTTTACGATGAAACGGCGGGTAAATAAAGCTAGATCTAAGAAGATAGCTTGGTTTAGTGTAAAATTCATCGATAAGAGTGCCATTCAAAACGTTTCACCCGTTCAAAGGACAAATTAAATGCTGACGACTTTGTTGCACAATGACATGCTGGTGAGATAATTATGTATTCGTTTCAAAAGTATCTGTCTGTAAATTATTTTCCACCCCCAGGTTTTAAACTGCCCGTGGTAGCTATTGCCTATTGCCAGCGACATTGTTTAGGTTCTGTTATAGCTTACAGTCTAAGCATCATTCTTCAGAAAAGGGTTTGCTTATGCATCAGATGTAATGAATAAAACTATGGGAGAAGTTAAGTCCATCTGAGGAAGAAATAAACAATAACCTGAACATGCTGAAGAAATAAAAAAAAATCAACTATTAAAAGGCAAGAATATACAAATATATACAGGCATGTAGTATCATTTGTAATAGCCAATTATTTCACAATTAATTGAAAAAATGTTCACCCTACTCTGCAATATATACGCTCTGTCTGTTTTATGATAGGAATTATAATTTTAGGCATCAAGTAAATTTTAGAACAATGTCTATACACATTCACCTAACGCATATTTAAAAAATGAAGATATATTGAAAGACTTTTAAAGAATTCATTTTTTAAAATATATTATGATCGACATCACAAAATTAATATAATTGGCCCAAACTGGCAGATGATGAAATAAGCAAATAAATGTTTCACTTTCCTATTTGTAAGCATTATGTGTCCAGTGGTAAGGAGCCTATTAGGATAGCATAAAACAAGAGGCCCAGGGGCCACAGCGCTCACCTGAGCACATCAGGCTTGAATTTACTCCACCCCACCCCCCTCCAGGCGTTCATCATTTGAACAAACTTGAATCTACACTACCTGAGGATGATTCCATATAAATATCACAAATCATAGCTTTAAAGTACTTGAAAAGAAGATTTTAAAAGGTTTCCCTACATATCCCTATGTAAAACTTGGGTCGACCATTTTGGCCCCGACCTAGCCCCGGGGGTCATGATTTAAACAAACTTGAATCTACACTATTTGTGACTACCTGAGGATGATTCCACATGAGTTTCATCTTTCATGGCCCAGTGGTTCTGGAGAAGAAGATTTTTAAAGATTTTTCTTATATATTCCTATGTAAAACTTGGGTCGGCCATTTTGGCCCCACACTTGCCCCGGGGGTCATGATTTGAACAAATTTGAATCCACACTACCTGAGGATGATTCCACATGAGTTTCATCTTTCCTGGCCCAGTGGTACTGGAAAAGAAAATTTTTAAAGATTTTTCCTATATATTCCTATGTAAATCTTGGTTCGGCCATTTTGGCCCCACCCTTGCCCCGGGGGTCATGATTTGAACAAACTTGAATCTACACTACCTGAGGATGTTTCCACATGAGTTTCATCTTTCCTGGCCCAGCGGTTCTGGAGAAGAAGATTTTTTAAAAATGCCATAAATTTTTCACAAATTCATAATTATCTCCCCTTGGAAGGGGGCGTGGCCCTTCATTTGAACAAACTTGATTCCCCTTCACCCAAGGATACATTGTGCTAAGTTTGGTTGATATTGGCCCAGTGGTTCTTGAGAAGAAGATGAAAATGTGAAAAGTTTACGACAACGACAACAACGACGACAACGACAACAACGACAACGACAACGACGACAGACAACGGACAAATTTTGATCAGAAAAGCTCACTTGAGCCTTCGGCTCAGGTGAGCTAAAAAGAATGTAAAAATGTTAAAAATTGATTTTCAAATTTTTTTTTTAATTCCTTCTGCTTCGGGACTTTTTTATTCTCATGTTCATAACTAACCTAAAGATAAAAAAAATGCTGGCCTTATAATAAAGAAAGGGGCCTCTTTCAAAATAGATAATTTCAGGGCCGCTTGGTCAGGGGTACCAGGGGGGTACTTTGACTAAAAATAAATTAATGCTTTAAAATCTGCCCTTTGATAAGCAATGGTGCCTCTTTCAAAATTTGTGAATTACATGGCTTTTGGATTAAAACACGAACCAAATACAATCGCTGGAAAGTTGTTACATGATTCTCAGGTGACCTATAAGGCCCGTGGGCCTCTTGTTAATTCATAAAAGACTTTTCTTTCATTCTTAATGTGATTACATGAAAGGAGAAAATGTTTCTCATCATCAACTGTTTTGTCATTGCATCTATTGCTGTGTCTTTCTTCTCTGGGAATGCCTATATATCGACTCCTTTCAATATTAAGTCTGTGAGCTGATATGCAAAACGAGTAAAACTTCTCCTCTGCTCAGAATTCTTAATTAAATTAAGATACTTTTCGTGACCAAAATTTTGTTTAAAAGTGCTATAGCATCTCAGATTTTTTTATCAGAGTGTGATTTAAGTTGTGAATTCCACTCTTGAATAAAATATCTAAATAAACAATCTTTAAGTTCACGTTTGAATTTGTGCATTTTGACTGAAGTTAAATCACGAATACCCTTGATATTGGTAATAAGAAAATTAATGGAGCTGTACCAAGAAGGGAGTTTTTTCTCAAACAACGATTTGGATTCACAATATGCATCTTTTAAAATTGGGAAAGAATGGCCTAGATTTTCAAGCCTATACCAGTACCTTATCATTGATCTTACAATGTCAAAATGCAGGGGAAATCTACCTAAATCAGACAATACAGCAAAATTAGTTGCAGTTTTACGCACACCTAGTACTGATTTACAAAATTTCAAGTGGAGTTTTTCACAGAATAAATTTTATATTTTATCAATAGTACAATTGGGTATGCTATTTTTTTTTGTAAATGGATTAAAACAACCCCAAACTTCAGATGCATACAATAAAATAGGTTTAATTGTATGGTCAAAAATATGAATAGTGGTTTCAACCTCAGGATTCAGGGAAATGAAATTTTTCCTGAGTTTAAAAAATGATTTTAATGCTTTTTGATAAAGCTGCTTTTGAGCAAAGGAGAAAGAACCCGAAGAACAAAATGTAACACCTATAGATATTTGTATTCAGACACACATTCCAGTTCGACATCATCGAGGTAAAATTTTATTTTGGAGAGTCTACCTGCTTTGTTAAAAACAATTATCTTTGTTTTAGATGTATTAACACAGAGACACCTTGCTGTAGAATATTAAGTTCTTGTTGTAAACCTTCCGCTGTGGAGGAGAGTAGAATTATGTCATCAGCATCCATCAAACATTTAACTGAATTTGAATTTAAATAAACGTAATATGATCTGCACCACCGTAGCAATATCGTCGTACAGTCATCTAGGTCTGCGTAGCGTCGTAGTATGATCTTGAATGCCGTAGCTGCATCGTTGCGTGAACGCAGTAAACACGGCCACTGGTCGGCAACTGTCTGCGTAACATCGAAGAAGAAGCGTGTTAGCAGCGCGTTTGACGTAGGGACATCGTAGTACGGTTGTAATGAAGACCATTATCTGCCAAATTGCTCGATTTAGACGCCGATCGGCACCGATCCAATAACATAGCAGCATTTTGTAGAATTTAAAATAATTTTCAACATCAATCTTTCACCCAGCATTACAAAATTTGCCATTTTACGAATCTTAAAAACTTTGTGACATTGAACCTCCAAACTTTTTGACACACTATCTTAGTCAATGTCCTCACAATAAATCGGCTTAATTTCAGAAAACCAGCACACATATCGACACAAAATAGCAGTCTAATTTAAAAATATAGTTCCTTGCACACAAAAAGGATCATTGACATGCCATTTCAAAATTGATTTTGCTCATGAAATTATTTTTTTAAGTTACCGATGACATTTTATGTTCCTTCAAAATTTCTTCAGATAAAGCTTATCTACATCGCTGTCTTGCATTTTGAACAACGCGTTCACAGCATTCGGATTGAACAAAATCACAACTGTAAAACTTTACATCAGTTACATCATATTTTGAACTTTTCTGCTAAATTTTATGCTTGTATTGCATTTGTTTTATGGAAATTATCAACATTTTGTAATTGTGTGTGCGACGCTCCTGTTACCTGTCTACATGCGTTTTTGACGTAATTAATTGAATAGTCGAATTAATATATTTGATAATTGGATTTTTTAAATCAATATTTTTGTTAAAATGTATAAAGTATACAATTACCGACCGAATGATATATAGTTTTCATATAGTAAATTGTTTTAAAATTATGGAAATAGCGCATATGCCGCCGTGATAGTAATTATTGACTTTTTGACACCAACACCGTGAGCGACGTCATTGCTAATTACCGATGATGGTCCCTGAGTTTACACCAGAAACAGTCTTCAAGTACAGTATGTAAAATAAAATCAAACAAGAGGCCCAGGGGCCACATTGCTCACCTGAGCACATCGGCTAGGAAAAAACACATAACAGATCATACCTATTTTCATACTATTTGAGAATCCCTTCATATCAATACAGCATAAAACTGTGCTGTTATTGATAAAAAAGATTTCTTTTTAAAACATTTTCTTCCTATATTTTAATCGTAATAATTTGAATTTGATTACCCATTGTTTCCCTCCCTTTCCTAAAGGGCCATGATTTGAAGAAAGAACTACGAACGGTAGTATTGTTCTCCCGCCTACCACCAAGTCAATTCTCAAAAATTAACATATTCGAATGATTTTCAAAATTTTTATTGATATTTATATGAATTTTCATAAAAAGTTACTTATTTGGGATACCAAAGAGAGATAACTCTATAATTTTGGTAAAACTTGTGGTTTTCACTATAGAAATCAGCGGAAAACGGAAAATCTTTTAAAACATCTCCCCCCCCCCCCCCCCCCCCCCGTGAAACAAAAATTCTTTTTTACAAGTAATATGGACTGTCATTTTACAAATTTATGCCAAAGCTTTTTGTGTTTCACGGGGGGTGGGGGGAACATATGTTTATATGCAATAACGAAAAAAAAATACTGATTTTTCACAAATTTTAATGCTATTTACAACTAAATAATTGTATTTTATTAATTTATATATGTGACGCGCCAAGCAAAAACCTCCCTTATCTCTATTATGACGTAACGTCAAAAGAAGCGTCTAAAGTCATCAAGGTAAAAGCGACGTAAAAACGCCTCCTCAAGAAAAACTCTCACCAGCAGAACAAGGGGATGTTATTTTATTTATATGCTGAGAGAGATTCTTGGGTGTGTTTTGATGTAGTTTATTCTTTAAGAAGTTATTCTCCGTCAAGTGTCTGTGTGACCTATATCCATTTCACAATTATTAAGTGTATGTATATATTTTCTAAAGATGTCCAGTGGTAGTTAATAAATTCCCGTAAGGCCGTTTTTAAAATGAAGTTTGTTTGCCCTCTTTCTGTACACTTAATAAATTGCTTCAGTAGTTAGGTCGAATATTTTTGTCGGAAATGTTCAAGGTTGAATAAGATTGAAGGCATATGAAATTGAAAAAATAGTTGTTGATTGGATGAGAAAATTCCGGAATGAGTAATTTGGAGGTTTTAAAAAGATTTTAGTCGGTTCACCTTAAAAGGTCAAATAAACAATTTTTTAAAGATAGTTTTTTTTTTTAATTCAAGCTGCTAATTTCCAGCTGTTTTATCGTGATGCACGTGCAAGAAAAATTAAACAGGAGCATTAAACTAGAAAAGGTATCTTTTTTAAAAAATAGCGATGCAGTGAAAATTGACCTGAATTACCGCTCTTAGCTACTCATTTTATACGGTATAAACTGAGTTGGACAGTTAACTCTGCGGTTTATATAAAAAAAAATCGTAAGCAAACGAAGTAGATTTTCATTAAAAATCACTTCAACAGTTCAAATTGATGATTATTATATTTCAATATTGAAATGTTACGTCAGGCGGATCGATATGTTTTTATGCAAGTGATTGTGAAATAGGGAACACAATTTATATGTTTACATGTAGTGAAGTTTAGTTAAAAAATGTAATTCTCTATAGATACGACACAGAGTATTTGCCTTGGCCACTTCTTCCGGAATTAGTTTTTAGCTATTGATCTAAAATAATATCACCTTTACGAGCCTGGTCTCGGATAAATGAGTTTATTTCAGTAACCCTATGTCCCTCCATTCCGGATATCCTAAGTCCTTTCAGATATAATTATTTTAACCCTTAGTCCCAACCCATCAATCCGGATAATTTAGGTCCATTTACGTATACTAGTCTAATATTAGGTGTTTCCTCCTCTTCCTTTCTCGATAAATCGATAAAACGGTAAGGTCATGGACAATTTTGTGAAGTTGAATTGTTGCAATGTTTTAATTTTCCCCACCCAACCTCCTCTTGTTTTAGAACAAATACTGCTGTTCTTGTTATGTCATTGTAGCTGAAGACTTCCTGCTTGGTCCTGCGTCAACAAGAGCCTATGTCGCAGTGATAATCTTGTGCTCTAATATTCCCGAATGGTGCCCCACTTGGTCCAGCGTCTTCCTCAACGTGTGTTGCATTAGTGAATTCTGTATGATTGCGTGTTATGCAAAGACTGCCTGTTTTATTTATTTGCGTAAAACATAAGAAAAGATATGAGATAAATTTTATCATATTTAAGACTATTTCAAAATATGGGGATTCTTGAAAGTTCGATTTCACTAGAAAATATAGTCTACCTCCCTTTATTCAAGAGCTTGAATTAATGATAATTTACTATCTATCGCTGGAATTAAAATGATAAATCAATAGCCATAGAACTGTTCTTTGTATTAAACAAATATTTAATGGCCAAATTGCCATAAAATATTGAATTTTGACTAATAAAACATTATACATTTATTGACAGATTTCTCGGGCAAAATGCGTTTTGTAGGACCCAAGAACCAAACGGCCTCAAGCAGACAGTTTGGTTCTTGGGTCCTACATAACGCATGTTGCCCTCGAACTCAGTCAATAAATGTATAATGTTTAGTCATATTGGCGTGTAAGCATCCTCATGTATTGACGATTTAAAGAACTACGAACTCTAACTCTTGATTCCCGCCTACATTTTGTACCCATTAAATGTTTTGTTAACCTTTCATTTTATTCTATTATTATATATATATTTTGTCATATATGTATTTTGTACCTTATTCCGTAATGTAACATCAGGTCTGTCACTGTTTAACACCAATGAATGAAAATGAGATTAAGCTCCGCGCATTCTGTGACGTAAGCGGTCCAACATCTCTCCGAGCGGCCCAACATCTCACTCAGCGGTCCAACATTAAAAATGTTAGATTTTTTTTGTTTCAGATTTGTGTAGGAACAAATTTTTAAAGGTATAACAAAGCTTTTCTGTTTTTGGGATTTTCCCCTTTATTTGTCTTTGTAAAACTTTTATCCACCATTATGGTTTCACCCTACCCTTGGGGTTGGGATTTGAACAAACTAGAATCTACACTACCTGAGGATAATTCCACATAAATATCTCTAATCATGACTTTAAAGTACTTGGAAAGTTTTTCGTTTGAGTTCCGATGTAAAACTTTGATCGGCCATTTTGGCCCCATCTCATCCGCGGGGGTCATAATTTTGACAAACTTGAATCTACACTACACTAAAAATTCATTTTTTTTGACATTATTAATGGAAAAATATTATAATATCGATATGTACCAACGCATTTTAGGTAAGACATTAATAAAAATAGTGACGTTTAGTGGTATTAGTGGTATTGTGGAGTATCATATTATCAAGCGACACTATGTTGAGCGGATTATGACTCCTTCACATAGGGAAGTAAGATGTGAACGATAAAAAATTACTTACGTAAGTATGGAAAACATGTTGATCTCTAGCTGAAGGGGTTTGAAGTTTAATTGACTGGTTATCCGATAGAAAAGAATGGACCTCTAAAATTAATTTGAAAGGAAATGAAAAGATAGGAGAAGACGTCGTAGGCCTACTTGAATACCGCTTTTTAATAATACGATAAGTTAATTTTATGATCGGTATTGTGAAATTGTCTGTTAAAATTAACTCCGCATTCTTTTGTTAACACTTGTATTTGAGAATTATAGCTGAAACTAAAAGAAATTTAAATACAGTGCCGAATTAATAATATACTTAAACAAATTTTATTACAGGCATGGTTTCTTGAACAAATTCACAAACGCTACAAGCTGCGTGTTTGACGTCGCCAGTAGTGCTCCGAAAGATTATTTGTTAGATTCATCTAATTGAGAGGAAAATATATTTTATAGAGATATTTCATTGAAAAGTTTAGGCATTATTGAAAAAAAGATGATCGTTGTGATCACACTGTAGTTGTAATTATATTCCTAGTTTTTTTTCCATAGAAGAGTGTTCGCAAAAAGGGCTATTTAGCTCTTTTTTGTCTGAGATCAGAAGAGCTAATGCGATAGTAAGGCGTCCGTCGTCCGTATGTCTGTCTAGCTGTATAACTGTCTGTTGTTTCTTCTTCCTTTAAAACGCTACTCCTCCTCAAGTTTTACTCTGATTTTAATATAACTTGGCAAACACGTAGACAAAATTAAGTGACATGATTGGATTAATTGCTGTCTGTTGCAAAGTTTCAAATATTAAAAGTTCAAACCAGTAGAGTTGCAGTCTCATCAGAGACTTTAGGGAGTTTAGGCGTATGTACAGGCGAGAACACTAACAGTGTGTGGTGCACAAGGACAGAGCATTTAGAGATTTGATGTCATTCCGGACTGTATAATAGGAAGTAATTTTTTTAGTTGTCCAGTTGGATACCTGTGAATCCAGGGTTGGAAACTCAGGAGTAGTGTTCGATGTATGGATGCCCAGCGTTAACAGTTTTCAAATGCAATTAAATAGCCTAAGGCCAAACTTCCAATTCTGATTTTAGAAGAAAAAAACAGACTTGTTAAGAATGAAATATGGCATAAACTGGCTTTCATATGTACAGATATTCTTTATTTAAAGTGATTTCTATAGATGCGGAAACTTAATACAGTTCTGATTTTTCCATTTCATTTTTTCAAGTAAAGTTATAATTTATGTTTTGAAACCAACATCTATTTTATTGACAATTGATTGTACATGTGTTTAAAGTTAAATCTTTATTTCATTGTCAATACTGAGTATTATCTAATTTGCAATTTAGTTAAATGTAGTTCCTTAGTGAGAGAGAGAGAGAGAGAAAGAGAGAGGGTGCGCAAGGGTGTGTTGTTTTGATATCTTCTATTTTTTTATTAAATGAATTAAATTGGTTTTATCATTCTACGGCATATCGTTTTCTCTACTGCTTGAACAAAATTAAAAGAAATTTATGTCAATCATGCTGTATGCAAATTTTTAACTTTATAGTGAAACAATAGATATTAAAAATATTCATAAAAGTCATTCTTGATGTGTTAAAAATTGTGAGGAAATAGCAGGCAAAGTCATTATCTCTACCTTAATTGAAGAACAGAGAAAAAATGCAAAGAATCCAACGATTAGAGGTATCAAGGGTATCTGTAATATTCGAACAGAAAAAGTTGGTGGGACTTAAAAATCACGTTGATATATCCCTGGCATTTAAGGTAGAACCTACATGACGTATGTCGGAAAGTCTTTGTCACAAGATTTTCAAACTTTTAAAAATGATAAATTAGTACTTGTTTATCAATCAGTTAAAAACTCGTAATATGATTACTTGTTTTTGAATCTAGTACAACCTGTGAAACTTGGCATGGTAATTACATGCTACGACTACCCATTTTAAGCTATTTTAGGGGTACTTGTCAAGATGAGAATATGAAAATCACAAAAATACTTCTTTAAACATCGTCGTTTATAGACTTTATTAACTGAACAATATTTAGTAATATTTCGCATGAATAATTTCATTTTTATTCATTTGACATAAAAGATTATTCCACATTTTAATATTAAATAGGCAAATGAACTATATTTTTAGACAATTTACAGCCTACATTTGTAAATATTTTTCACAACTCTTTGTCAAAGTTTAATATGACGAAGAAAATACCCCAATGATTACAAAAAGTGATGAAAATATCTACCTTTCGCCTCTAACTAGTGAGGTCGCCCGCGTGGCGCAGTGGTTAGAGCGTCTGCTCTAGAGTCGCGAATTAAGGAGTCAATCCTTACGTCGCGGGTTCGAATCCCACTGCGGGACATGGAGACCGGTCCTTCGGATAAGACCGTATAAACCGAGGCCCCGTGTCGCAGTAGGTGCTGGCACGAAAAAGATCCCTCACTGCTCAAAGGCCCTGAGTGCCGAGCATAGGACAAAATTTGTAGCCCTCCATCGGCAAGTGGTGGCGTCTCCATATAAGTGAAAAATTCTCGAAAGGGACGTTAAACAACATACAATCAATCAATCAATCAATCTAACTAGTGAGAATAAGGTTATTTACTGATGCTAATATTCTTGACCTTTTTGCACTTAGACATGACTTAAGGGGGGACCTATGTCGTTCTACGTCAAAGCAGCGTTATATGACGTCACAATAGCGACGTTTGTTTTTACCTGTTGACTTTTGCAACTGTGATATATGCATAGCATTGTTAATAATCAATAACGTACACAATTTACAAAAAAAAAATATTATTCATGAATAACAGTTTTATTTGATCTATGGAGTTTGTTAATATTAGAATTTTCTTCCTTCGATTGATAATTCATAGCAGTTTCAGTTGTGAATAAATACCTCCATGATATGATATATAAGTGCAAAAAGATAAGAAAAAATTCAGCAAAGAAAGCGACTTCAATCAGGGAAATATGTTTAATTTTATGTTTTAATACCATTAATTGTATTTTCTGAATAGAGCTAAGAAAAAGAATAAGAAATGTACTTGTACCCATTTTTGCTTATTAATTCATAGTACATGTAAATTTTATTATTATAAAGTCATTCCTAGGTTCTAATAGGTTTGTTGTTGACGGGGAAATGGGGGGGGGGGAGAAACAGAAAGATTGGAATGAAGAAGAAAAGAATTAATCTGTTTAATTGTTTATAATAAAAACAAAATACTCGTTTTTCACAAAATAGTTTATATTCGGATGTTTATCGGTGCTTACGTACCTTTTTTTAGTGCACAAAGGTCAATATTTATGACACAGGAGTACGAAAATAAAAGAAAACGTTATATTTTTCGTTTATTTTATCCAAACGGTATACTTTTTTCTTTGTTAAAATAAAGAGATGAATCGTTTCTTTCAAAAAATATAAGTTAAAACATTTTCACACAAAGAATTTTTAAGATTTTACCTGTTATGCATGTCGGAATTGTAAAAAATACGACAAGAAGAACGGGTGATAGTTAAATTGTGCTCCATTATAATTTTTCATGCGAGATGAATAACAATAAATTTGCCTTCATTTTAAAGATACAAGTCATATGATTTAAATACCTATCGATTTTGAATGTAATTTAACATTTTTGGTTCTTTTTCAAGCATATTTCGGGTAGAACAATAATGTTTGAAAATAATCTATTTTTAGCATTTTACTCGGTTTTTGCACGTGCTCCTGTGTAAAAATAAGCATATAAAGGTATTGTTTTTAATACCTAAAAATTAAGAGCAAGTGGTCAAGAAAGAAATGTCAAAGTTTTGAAAATTTCACACAAAGACTTTTTGGACATAGGTCCTCCCTTAATTACCAAATGACTGTTTGGGGTTACTTTGAATACTTTCAGATAACAAGGTCACCTGAGCATCATGAGCATCATGTAACAAATTTCAAATAATTGAATTTGGTCCATGTTTTAAGCTAAATGCTTTGGCATTCACAATTTTGAAAGAGGCACCATTGCTAATCATAACTATTCACTAAGCAATTGTTTAGTTTGTTTACTTAATACCCATAAGCAGGGTAGGGAAACAAAAATTGCATTTCAACTAATTAGTAATATTCAGCAATAATCGGTAGTGTCCCTAGCACACATGAACCCCTCACCCTAAGTCTACACATTGCACAATGTTTGAAAAGGCACACTTGCTTATCTAAAATGTTTGATTAATACTAAGGAGCAGATTTCAAACAATTCATTTTCAGTATATAAGTAGAGACCCCCCCCCACTCTTTGGTATCCCTGACCCAGGGGCCTTGAAATTCACAATTATAAAAGAAGAACCTTTGCTCATCATAACTTTATATAGGTAGTTCATCTGCTTATTACCCAGAAGTAGAGAAAAAGATTTTCATAGATGTAATGTATTTTCACTTTATAATCATTATAGAGCCGAGCCCTAACACCATAACCCCTGACCATGGAGCCATAAAATTTACAATTTTGGTTAAGGCACTCTTGCTCATAACTAGGTACTTAGTTAGTTTATTAAATACCTAGAAGCAGAGAAGAAGATTTTCAAAGAATAAATGCATTTCACTATATAATCAAAAGAGCCCCGCCTTAAGACCAGAACCCTTGACCCTGGGGCCATAAAATTCACAATTTTGGTTAAGGCACTCTTGCTCATCATAACTATGTACTAAGTTAGTTAATTAAATACCTAGGAGTAGAGAAGATTTTCAAAGATATAATGCATTTTCACAATATAATCAATAGAGCCCCGCCCTAACACCAGAATCCCTGACCCTGAGGCCATAAATTTTATAATTTTGGTTAAGGCACTCTTGCTCATCATAACTATGTACTTAGTTAGTTAATTTAATACCTAGGAGTAGAGAAGATTTTCAAAGATTTAATGCATTTACACTATATAATCAATAGAGCCCCGCCCTAATACCAGAACCCCTGACCTTGGGGTCATTAATTTCATAATTTTGGTGGAGGACTCAATGCTAATCACAACCATACCAGCAGTTTGACTGCTTGATGTCCAGGAGTAAAGAAGAAGATTTTTAAAGATTGCACTAATTTTAGTGGTTTTGGCCCCGCCATCCAGGCCCCAGGGGGGCACGGACTATGAAATTGACAATTTTTGTTTCCCTTTACACATAAATGCTATATGACAAAATTGGTTGAATTTGGTTCAGCAGTTTCAGAGAAGAAGCTGAAAATGTTTAAATGTTAACGCACGACGGACGACGACTGACGAAAGTAGATAGCAATAGGTCACCTGAGTTAACTCAGGCGACCTTAAAATGTTAATCAAAAATTGTACTATTTAAATTTAATAGAAAAATTGTAATCAAACAATAAGAATATGAATAAGTAACAAATAATTAGGAAAAGGAATGCATACCATTTCTTGATAGAAATCACAAAAATGTACACAGGATCTACAAGACGTACATCTTTGACGTAGACACATTTCATCAAGAGATTACACTTTCTAGGTGGCAACTGAAGATTTCTTAGGAATTTTGCATTCTTTCAAAATGGTAACATACATTTGTACCATTCACATTATTACAGTAAGTTGTATATATTGTAATTTCATAACAAAGATAGTCTTGGATTTGTCAACTTAATTTAGGTCGAGGTCTAGTAAATTAAAAGTGCCTACAGGTGTCTCTTATTCCAGAAATATATTGTCATTAAGCATTATAACCAAAAAAAAAATATAGATTGAATTAAGATTACTTCGGTATGTTTTTGAATTGAATTCTGTGAATTTTAAAATGCAGTATTTTCTACCATTTCTATTGAAGCTGTAAAGTACGGGGAAAAGTGACATTGAAATAATTATGTAGCATCCACAAGTCAAATTTTATATTTAGTATTTACCACTTGTGTTATATCTCAAATCAAAGCTTATAAAAAATTATTTAAGAAAAATATAATTTCAAATTTTTCTGGTCAGGCATTGTTACTAAAAATAGATTGCGAAATGTAAAGATATTGTTCTAGTGTGTGACCACTTTTCTGAAGAAAATATCTAGTAGCATTGAGGTCAATTCTTAAGGTATGTATTCAAAATATAATCTCTCTCTTATTTCTTTTGCC
The DNA here is from genome assembly GCA_003671525.1 of Saccostrea glomerata. Lineage (NCBI taxonomy): Eukaryota > Metazoa > Mollusca > Bivalvia > Ostreida > Ostreidae > Saccostrea > Saccostrea glomerata. The sequence continues at coordinate 2,685 of PRKT01001013.1, read as the reverse complement.
CAGAATCAGAATTATTAAAGTTCAATTGCATCAAACATCTAGATTGACCTGAATCATTGGATAGTGAGAGTCTTCTTCCCGTATAATTAATTGGGTCACACGAGACACACAACGTTACGTTGACGTTATGCTTATAAAAAGACGTCAACAAATCCAATCAATAAAAATGATCACAAATTAATTCAAAACAAGATGTGTTTGTGAAACACTATGCGCACGGTGGCAACAAAATTAAAAAAAAACAAACTATTTTTAGCAGATATGTCACAGTCAAGGTCACAAGGCAATTGACCTTGGTGTCATTTGAAAGAACTTGATTAGTAAAGTATGGATACCAAAAATGAAGTCTCTTTCTTTTGTGGTTCAAAAGTTATTGAAAAGGTAAACTAAAAACGAAAAAAAAAACTATTTTTAACATACAGGTCACAGTCAAGGTCAATGGGTTTTTCACGAATTACTAGAAATTTAAAGACTGTATTTATCCTTTTGTAAAATTAATCTTTGTGTTAGGCACAATGCTTGCAATTACAAGATTCAGTGGCGGATTAAAGGGGGTCGCATCCGCCCCCTAAAATTGTCAAATTTAGCGTAAATCATAGTTTCGTCGAGAAAATGTAAAAATGTTTTCTCGATATACCTCAATTTTACCTACAAAATCTCTAGAATTCAGTACAGGAGCTTCCGGGGGCTTAACCCAGACCCTGCCGTTTATTGGCGCCCCCTTTGACTTTAATTCCTGGATCCGCGCATGGGATTTATAGAGAGTTGGAGTGATATCCACTTATTATATAAGGAAATTAAAAATAATGAAATTTTGATGTAAATGATTAAAAACAAAAAATTCATTTTAAATTCTTCATACGAATACATTTGATATGCTGCGGAGAATTGGTCAGGAACGAGTATTAACTGGGAGCGTGATGTAAATCTTAAATTTCGGAGAGTTATATTCTGAATAAATTAAATAATTGATAAATAATTGAGACAATTACGTTTTAACATTTAAAAAAAAAACTAGCGGAATATATGTCATAAATATGACAGCACAGGGGCGTAGCAACCCCCCCCCCCCCACTTTTTTCCCATCTTT